>PVLA01010748.1:0-60186 GCA_004027455.1 Hydrochoerus hydrochaeris
CTTCTTCTTCTTCTTCTTCTTCTTCTTCTTCTTCTTCTTCTTCTTCTTCTTCTTCTTTCTTCTTCCTTTATTTTTTTCCTTTTTCCTCAGTTTCTTCCTGGGTCACAAGAATTCCTCTCCTTTTGTCTGGTCCTTTCCATGGTGTCAGATTCTAGCATTTGAGTTGTTTTTCTCAGAGACACTATCGTGCTACATCTCAATTGACCATCTTGGATCTCTCTCTCTTAGAGGTTTTTGCTCCATCATTTCCACTGACATCCACTACTCAGTAACCCTTTGATTATTTAGAGCAAAGTGTTATGGGTTTATTAAAAATATTAAAAAGATTTGAGTTAGAGGTTGGTGAAAGGGGCCTACTTTTTCTTCCCCAGTAAGTATGTTTACACAGTGTCTGTATTGAAGACATGCTTCCCATGATAGCTTTACAACATTAATGGTGGTTATAGATACAAAACACAAAAAAGCAACAAACAAAACAGAGTGAGAGTTAAAACCAAGTCTGTTGACTTTCAGAACTGGAGACTTCTATAGCTAAATGAATGCAACTTGAGATCAGACTCAGTGAAGTTAATTAGATCCATATGTATAAGCATCATATTGTCTCACTAGTGTGAGAAACTGCATAAGTAACTAAGATCCAAAATGTACAATAGATATTGTGAATTGGGAGGAAAGTGTTCAAAAACTGTGATGGGGGAAAGGGGAAAGGAATAAAGGGAAAAAGAAAAAAAGCTATATATTTTTCTTATCAAACTGTCTATCATTTTTCATAAAGATTAACATTTTGAAACAAAGCAACAGAATAATATAAGGTGATTAAAAAGTAAATAACAACAATAAAACAGGTCAGTAAGGTACTGAGCAACCTGAAACAGGATATAACTAAACAGATAATGGACTTAAAAAGTAAAAGGAGGAAAAGCAAGTTCTCTAAAGGATATAACTGCATTTATGTTTAAGTGTGTAGGATTGATTACCATGTTGCTAAGTTGTTATTGGATCATTGAACAGAACTGTTTGCAGCCTCACTGTTTGAATGTCAACTTTGTATGCATTAATTTTGTAACTTGAACAACTATGTCTAAGAAGACTATGTAATTTATCAACTAGTGATTTCTTACTGTTTGTTTTTTTGAAAGTCTGTATTGTTTCTACCTCTTTTTCTGTTTTGCTTTTTTTCTCTTTAAATAAAAAAAATTTACATTTTGACTCTTACATTTCTGTAAAAATAGAGAAGACTCAGAATAGTGCAAACAACTTTGATAAAGGAACAAAATTAGAGCTCCAACTCTCCCCAATCCCATGACTTATCATAATGTTACACCAATTGTGACAAAATGGCATTGATATCAAGATAGATAAACCACCAAAGTACAAATGTAAAGTCCCAAAATAGATAACCACACAGCAGACAATTGATTTCTGGCAAAGATGCAAAAGCAACTAAGCAGAGAAAGGATTGTACCCTCAATAAATATACTGGAGCAACTGGATATCCACATGCAAAAAGCCCAAGCCTTATGGCACATCAAAAATTTCTTAATACATCCAGAATTTAACACAGAATGGCTCACAGTGGGTTAAAGTAAAGGCAAGTGTGAACTGAGTTGTCACTTGGCTGGAGTCATTCTTTCTGGGACAAAATACATGTTTTTTCCTTATCATACTAAGAAAACAATACAAAATTTATACATGCATGACATATTTATTTCACTAATAAGTATGTTCTTAAGATGCATCAATTTACCTATAAAAATGTCTAGTTTACTATTCTTTATGACTGAATAGTATTCCATTATATAGAAATACCACCTCTTTTTTTTATCCATTCCTCAGTCAATGGGAATTTAGATTGTTTGCAAGATCTATTATATCAGAGAGCAGCACCTGAGATCCCACCACAGCCATGCTGGAACCCAGGGGGCTGCACAAAGAAGCCATTTGCCCGCCCTCTTGGTGAGCTCCTTCCTCTGGCATGAGCCAAGAGAAGAATCAGAGAGCGGCCCCCAAGATCCTGCCATGGCCATGCTGGAACCCAGGGGTCTGCCATGGCCATGCTGGAACCCAGGGGGTTGCCCAAAGAAGCCATTTGCCCACCCTCTTGGTGAGTGCCTTCCTCCGGCGTGAGCCAGGAGCAGGCCCAGTAATGTTTCCTGTTAGCCTACTGGTGCTTGGGCTTGGAATCCAACATCCCTCCCCCAGTTAGCAAAGCATTACCTTTGTTCTGTCTTGTTCTGTTGTACTTCTACTACCTTCAGAATAAAATTTTTTTAAAGAAGAAAATATCCTCATTAGTGAAATAAACAACTCACATGAGTAAATATCACATTGTCTCTCTATTGTAAAAAATAATAAAAACTAACAGAATAATGGGACCCAAAAGGTATAATAGATAGATAATGGGACCCAAAAGGTATAATAGATATTGTGAAAGTGAAAGGGAAGAAAAGTGTCCTAAAGAGTATAATGGTATGTATAGTGTGTAAGATAGATGACCATATTACTGAACTTCCATTGGAACATTGAACAGAAGGATTTGCACTGTCAATGTTTGAGTGTATAGCCACTATTTATGCTGTGATTTTGTCACTTTGGCAACTATTCTTTAGGACGAGAATGAGTAATGTATCAATTAGCAATTCTATGATGATATATTTTTTAAATTTGGCATTGTTCTACCCTTCTTTTCTGTTTTTCTATTTTGTTTCATTCTCTTTTCTTTCTTTGAAAAAACAGAGAATATGCAATATAACAACCATTATTAAATTTTCTTTCATTGTTTTGAAAGCTTATATTGTTATTGTTTTGAGTTTACTATTGTTGTTTATGCCTTTTGCTTTTAGTTCTTCTTTTCTGACTTTCCTCTTTTTTAAATAAAATTTTAAAAAAATTAAAAAAAGATCTATTATAAACTGTACTGCTAGCAACATGGGTGCACATATATCACTATGATATGATGTTTTTAATTCTTTTGGGAAGATACCCAGAAGGCAAATAGCTGGGTTGAATGGGACCTCTAGTCCTAGTTTTTTGAGGAATCTCCACACTGATTTCCACAGTGACTGCACCAGTCTGCATTCCCACAAACAGTGGAAAAGGTTCCTTTTTCCCCATAGCCCTTCCTGCATTTGTTATTGGTTGATTTTTTTTTATAGTAGCCATTCTTTCTGGGATGAAGTGGAATCTTAGTTTTGTTTTAATTTGCATCTCTCAAATGACCAGTGAAGTTGAAAATTTTTTCATGTATTTATTTGCTGTTTGTACTTCTTCATCTGAGAAATGTGTGTTCATCTCAAATGCTCTTTTTTGGATTGGGTCTTTAAATCTTGGAAGACTGATTTTTTTTGAGTACTTTATATATTCTCAATAATAATCCTTTATCTGAGGAACAGCTGGCAAACATTTTCTCCCACGTTGTGGGTTGTCTCTTCACTCTGTTGGTGGTTTCTCTTGCTGTGCAAAAGCTGTTCTGCAGTATGAGATCCCATTTTTTGATTCTTTGTGGTAAGTCCTGGGCTGTCTGGGTTTTATTCATAAAGTCTTTGCCTACACCAAAGTCTTCAAAAGTTTTACCTACTCTATCTTTCCGCAGATTTCATGTTTTTGTTTAATATTAAGATCTTTAATCCATTCTGATTCTAGCTTAGTATATGGTGAAAGATATCGGTCCAATTTTTGATCTTTGGCATATGGAAAGCCAGTTTTTCCAGCACTATTTATAAAGAGGCTATCTTTCTTCCAGTGAATGTGTTTGGCCCCTTTGTCAAAGCTAAGGTAGCTTAGTGTGTCTGCAGTTATTTCTGCATCTTCTAGTCTATTCTATTGATCTTCAGGTCTGTTTTTTTTTTTTTTGGCCAGTACTGCACTGTTTTTATCATAGTAGCTTTATAGTATAATTTCAAGTCAGGATTGTGATGCCCCTTGTCTTGTCTTTGTTGCCCACCCAGAATTGCCTTTGCTATTCTAGGCCTCTTCTGATTCCAGAGGAATTTTAGAATTGTTTTCTCTAATTCTATAAGATATGCTATTGGAATTTTGATTACAACTGCATTGAATCTGTATAACAGTTTTGGAAGTATGGCCATTTTCACTATATTGGTTTTTCCTATCCAAAGGCATGAGATGTCTCTCTATTTTCTAATATCCTCATCAATATTCTTTTTCAGAGTACTATAGCTTTCAATATATTTTTCAATGTTTCATTAGACTGATTCCTAGGCATTTCATTTCTTTGGATGCTATTGTAAATGATATTATTTCCCTAATTTCTCTCTCATTTAGCTTGTTACTTGTATACAAGAATAATACTGATTTTTGAGTGTTGACTTTGTAATCACCTATGTTACTGAATTTGCTTATTAAATCTAGTAATCTTTTGGTGGAGTTTTTGGGGTCTTCTAAGAGGAATATCATGTCATCTGCAAATAAGATAATTTAACTTTTTTCTTTCCTATCTTTATTCCTTTTATTTCTTTCTATTGTCTCATTGCTCCAGCTAAATTTTCCAGATATATGTTGAATAACAGTGGAGACAGTGGACATCCTTGTCTTGTTCCTGATTTTAGAGAGAAAGCTTTTTGTTTTTGTCCTTTTAGTATGATGTTGGCTGTTGGTTTGTCATAGATGGTTTTTATCAAATTGAGATAAAGACCATCTGTTCCAATTTTTTGTAGGGGTTTTCTAATGAATGGGTGCTGGACTTTGTCAAAAGCTTTTTCTGCATCTATTGGGATGATCATTTGATTTTTGCCCTTGGCTCTGTTAATATGATGTATTACATTTATGGATTTACATATGTTGAACTATCTCTGCATCCCTGGGATGAATTCCACTTGATCATGGTGTACAATATTCTTGACAATTTGCTGCAGTCTGTGTGCTAGTATCTCATTGAGGATTTTTATATCAATGTTCAGTAGGGAGTTGGCCTGTAATTCTCGTCCTTAGTTAAGTCCTTCTCTGGTTTTGGAATCAGAGTAATGCTTGCTTACAAGAATGAGTTTGGGAGTATTGCTTCCACTTCAATTTCATTAAAGAGTTTGAGAAGTAGTGGTGTTAGGTCTTCATTAAATTTCTTGTGGAATTCAGCAGTGAATCCATCAGGACCTGGGTTCTTTTTTTTGTTGATAAGTTTTTAATTACATCTTTAATTTCATTTATTGATATTGTGTTACTAGAATTTTTATATCTTCTTGATTCATCTTTGGTAATTCATATGTATCTAGGAATCTGTCCATTTCTCCTGTATTTTCTATTGTATTAGAATATAAGTTTTTAAGGTAAGTATAGATGATTTCAAGCTTCCTACAGGGTCTGTTGTAATTTCACCTTTTTCATTCCTAACTGCATAGATTTGAGTCTTTTCTTTCCTTTTTTTGATAAGATTGGCTAAGGGTTTGTCAATTTTATTTAATTTTTCAAAGAACCAGCTCTTTGATTCATTGATTCTTTGTATTGTTTTTTAAATCTCCAGTGTGTCAATTTCTGCTCTGATCCTTATAATTTCCTCCCTTGTATGAGCTTTTGGGTTAGCCTGCTTTTCTTTTACTAGAAGTTTAAGGTTCAGCATTAGTTTGTTTATATGTGCTTGAGCTGCTTTCTTGGTATGGGTATTTACTGCTATTAATTTCCCTCTTACTACTTCTTTCATTGTGTCCCACAAGTTCCAGTATGTTGTGTGATATGTAGGAGGACAGATGGAAGAGTGGATGACTAAATAAACAAATAAAATTTGTTCTCAGTAAGAAAATCATAAGCATAGTAGGGAGGCTTCAAGTTTCCTGATGGAAAATAGATGACAGAGTTGATTGTCTTTCTGGCTTAAGCTTCTAACTCTTATTTTTCCTCTCCATTTAAATAGAACTTTTCCTCTCTCCTAAGAGATGGCAGAGTAACCATAGCAAACTGATTGTAAACATATGGTGTATGCTAATATGATCGTTCACTTTGTCATTATGGATTTAATATGACCATTAACATCTAACTGCCTTATTTCCCAATAACCATTGAAGAATTAGAGCTGCATCATTGCCACCCTACTACTCACATAATAATTTTGTCATTTCTAAAAGCATTTAATCTTTGCAAAATGATTCAAATCCTTTTCCTTTTGTACTATTTTGACTTTGGACTTACACTGATATGATTTGCTTGTGAATTATATTTCTGTATACACTAAAAATAATCTAGGTAACAATTTTTTAATAAAAAATGATCATACTCATTATCTTAGTCACTTTTCTGTCACTGGGACAAAATATACAACATCTACAATTTAAAGTATGAAAGGTTTATTTTGGCTCACGGTTTCCATCCATGGTTGGCTGGCTCCAAAATGGGCATAGCATGGTAGAAGGGCATGGCAGAAGAAAGCAGTTTAGCTTGTAGCAACTAGGAAGCAGAGAGAAAAGGGAGGAGCAGGGACAAAAATACACCTTTCCAGGTCACATGTCCAGGGACCCATCTCCTAGCAGGAAATTCAGCTACTGAAGTCATCTCCCATGAATATAGTGCTTCTATGGTGCAATCACCTTTCAAACACATGGGGCTTTTAGGGGACTTGTATGATCTGAACTATAACACTTACATTATCTAATTTTCAGGGTATTTCTTCTTTATGAGGTTAATTTTTATTTGCTCTTTTTTTAGTCCATATCAAAACTTTTAAGAAGAAAATGAAAGTCCCTGTAAAGAGGTTGGATTCAGGCCAGCAAACTAGAAGAGTTCCAAGCCATCAGAATTCAAGGTCAGTTGGCTCCTTTACCCTTTTCCTGCCCACATTCCCACCAGCTTGCCCCAACACAAGTTATGATGCCTGGAAGCCAGAAACATCAGCACAGTAAGCTTCAGGTTGAAAGAGAGACACTGGGGCTGGTGGGTGGGCAAGTTCCTGCAACTCAGGAAGTGGGTGCCACAGCTGTCTCCTCTTCTACTCTGATGTTGATCACTCAGGAGCACATACCTATTTGTGGAACACCAAGTCTTCTCCAGGGTCTTTAGAAAACCTGCTCCTCCTCCACTACCACCAAAGTCACTCCATCCAGCAAATCAAGTGAAGGTTCCAGCAGCCAAGAAGAGGATCAAAGCATCTTGCAGGCCCATCCATATCCTGAGTTCTTGCTTATTAACACACTAGAGAAAAAGGTGACGGGGCTGGAGAAGTTCCTGGATGTCCAAGTATGCAACTAAAGAGCCTATCACAAAGGCAGAACTCCTGAAAAGTGTCATCAAAGAGCACAACACTATTTCCCTGTGATCTTCAGGAACACTTGCGAATGCACAGAGGTGGTCTTGGCAATGAAGTGAAGGAAGTGGACCCCTTTAGTCACTCCTTTGTGCTTGTCAAAACAGTAGACCTCACCTCTGCCAGGGGGCTAAGGATGATCAAAGCACACCCAACACTGGCCTGTTGAAGTATACTTGTCCTGGGCATGATCTTCATGGCGGGTAACATCACCCTTGAGAAGAAAATCTGGGAGATGCTTAGGAAGATTGGGGTGTACAGTGACAAGAAGGGTTTTCTCTATGGGAATCCCAAGAAGCTCCTTACCAGATAATTGGTACAGGAACATTACCTGGAATACTGGTAGGTACACACCAGTGATCCACCACACTATGAGTTCCTGTGGGATACAGGAGCCTAGGCTGACACCATCAAGATGAAATTCTTGGAGTTTTTCTCCAAGGTTAATGGACTAGCCCCACAGTCTTCTCATCCTTGCACTGGGAAGCTTTGAGAGGTGAAATAGAGAGAGCCCGGCCTGTAATCACCATTGAGGAGGGTGCTACTCCTGAAGCCAAGACACATCTCAGAGCCAAGCCCAGCAGCTTCTGCTCTCAGTAAAGCATCAGGCAGATATTTCACTGTGTATGAAGAGGTAGTCAAAATTCTAAGTAGTAAAGAAATATTGTTTTTTAATGGTAATTTTCAAATGTTCCTTTCACAAGGATTATTAGTCTCAAAATTTAGATTCATTAGTTACATTGGCTCTTCATTTATTGCAGTTTATCAGGTTTAACAATAAGAATTCTTCTCTTCTGAAAGACAAATTGAGGAATCATTTGTTGTATTTTGTGATTGAGAACAAGATAACATGGCATTGGAACAGAAATTTCCTTAGAAATGTGAAAGAACCCAGTACTAAAGTATATGAAATCAATAAACATAGGAATAATACAAAAGAGGATTGACCCTAGGATTCCCTCTCAGTTTGTCATTTGGTAAAAATAAAGATGTATATCTCAAAAATTTTTAAAGAAATTATTGTCTAAATGCATATGATAAAATACCTAAATCTGTCTATTATTTCCTTAAATTATTTCCATAAATTACCAAGAATCAGATTTTACTATGTGCACAGGTATGACTCATTATTGGTGAGGAAATGTACCTATGAAATTGAAGACTTGTATGTTTCTGATTATAGAAGTTTGCATGAACTTGGAGTGATTTTCACACTGTATAAAAACACCAGAGCAACTACACATCTGGACCCATACCAACATATAGGATCATGTGTATACTCTCTCTAACACACACATTCATATTTACATATTAACACGTGATATTCATATGGTTTCATATACACCTTCTGGTATGAAAAATTATTTAAAATGTTTTATGAAAAATTTTATTCACTTTTGAATATAGTGAACTCTTAGTTTTTTGACACTGAGTTACTTCCACTATTATTGAGGAGCAAACCTTTTGAGGTTTGGCTGCCTTTCAAGTTGTGGCTGAATAAACTGATCTATTTATGCATTTCATTTTGAAATATACTAATTGCTTCTATTATATTTCAACCCCTACTTTTCTTTTTAGGTATTTGATAAACCTTAAAAGCAAATAGGGAAGGACACACATATGACATTAGAACTTTAATTTTTCCTTTAAAGATATGGTCAGCCATCAACTTTGGAAAAAAGAATAGCTATATATATACATATATGTCGCCCATTAGTATTTTAGATAAATGTGCAATGATTCTATCACTTCAAACCTTATCTAGGTTCATATACCTTTAATATACCTTTATTTCACTGTTCTTATGATAGTTTTTTATTTCATGACTATTCACTCTACATCAAGTATACTGCATGTTTGGATCCTATTCAGGCAAGGGCACAGCTGGACACAGCTGGACAGATTGTCATGTAGACGACTGTATGTGGTGTCTATAGCTGTCTAACATTGTTGGAGCCTCTGATACTTGGTACCAGGTCATTGGGATTTTGAGTAAAGGGAAGAACTCATGAAAACAATTTATTTTGTGCATCTGCTATTTAGGCATTTTAGAAGCTGAAATTTAAGAAACCTGAAACCTGATTTATCAGCCTTCCTTTCCCTTACCTCCTTAGAGATGAGATATAGAAGTCCATAGAAGGAAAATAATTTGCCAAACATCACTATGGTTTGTGTGTAAGCCAAGTCCATAATAATAATAATTTGGTTCCTAAATCCAGTGCCTTCTGCTATCCCTTAAAGAGTTCTGATCACTCATTGGCTGAGGGAGTCACACGCTTTTGTAGCTTTTCCTCTATCTAAATCTTGAATGCTTTGTTAGGATGAGTTCCACCATGCATATTCTAGAATCTACAGTTTCCTTTTCTCTAAGCTTTTGTTTCATATTTATTAGCTTCTGTCTGATGATGAGTGATTTGTGAATACTGTGGCCTGAAGGCATACATACTGAGTCCTATTATTTTTTATTGGCAATTTACTTTCATTAAAATTGGCCTTTGAAATTGCATCTATAAGCTCTTCTGTTATCTTATTTTAAATTATTAAAAAGTAGACACCTTGCTCTCCAAATTTCAGAAGCATGCAGATGCTAATACTAGCCTCAAATAAATATGAGCTAACAGCCTGCTTGACACTGTGTATTCAGTTTTGAGAAGGGAATATTTCTCTAGTTGGTATGAATTTTACAAGTAACATTAGTGAATAGTTTTCTTTTCTAACTTTCAAGGAAAAGGGATAGTTGAACAGGTGATGATGTCCAAAATGAATATATTTGTAATATCTTAGTTAACTGGTGTCAACCATCCTGGTGGTAGAGAGAGGTTAGCTAGTCTTAATTTGCCTATTCTCTTTGTAGACTCCATTTATAGGTGTAGAGAATATGGTTTAGAAGACTTTTATGAAGTAGATAAATGTGAAGTAGGTAAATTACTTTTTTGGAGTAGGATTTTGGTACTAATTTCATTTGTATAGATAGTTGTTTTTATCTGTTTTATTTTTTCTTCTATTTTTGCCTATAGGTTGAAGGATATGGAAAGGAGGTAGAAAAATTCCTGAAATCAAATAATATTTCTAGGTAGCTGCTTTCCTTCCTCTGAATTTAGTGCTAATCCTCTTAGTCATAATCTTTCCAATTGAATATATAACTCCATTCTCCTAGCTGAGAATGCCAAATATCATTTCAAAGTGATTAAAATGCTGGTGATAAAAACTTTCCAATAACATTCTCATTTTGTGACTGTTTCTTTGGATGGTCTAAAGATGAAGAAGCAATAAATATATCAGCTTTGACTATTAAGCATTTAGAGACTTTAATAATTTGAGATTAATATTTATAAAACGTTTATGGGCAAGATAGCTAACGTTTAATGAGAATGTCTCAAATTACATTAGTATTAAAGATTGACCCATATGATAGTAAGATATAAATTATGCATTTCCTCATTGATCCTTAACAAGTTTGTATATGGAAATATGACTGATGGGATGAATGTTTGTGGACTTTGGAATCATTCCAATAAGGGATTTAATAAAGACTTGAGACCTGTGGAAGCTTCAGAAAGGTAACTGTACTCAGAAAAATTCTTTTCTTATTTAGTAAATGACAATGCTAATTCCTCTCTTGCCTATTTTTTTTTAAAGTACTAATGGTATATTGTGCAAACACCTACCATAATGATTTGAACATAGTGATAATAAGAGTAACAGTCAGATAATAACTGAAAGGAATAAACTAAATACAATAGGAAGTAATTAATATTGATATTTGCTTAAAATGTGTATTTGATCTACAAAATATCAAAGCATTTTATTTTGCCATTTCTCAGTAAAAGCTGAGATGTTTAAGTAAGAGTTGCTTTATATCCTAGGAATTAAGATGGGGCAAGATGGAGTTCAACTCAAACAAAAGGCCTAATGAGTATTTCTTGAAACCTTTATAAAAATTGCACAGTTAATAAGGTGGCTTAATTTCATTGCTTGAGGCACTGCTGCATATTTCATTTATTCTAAGTGTTTCCTTTTTTGGAGCCAGAATGAAAATATAATAATTGCAGAGTCCACCATTAGCCAGCTGCTTAGCAATTCTGTCTTACTGAGTATTTTCTGCTATATCTTTTTCTCAGAAATGGGCAGCAAGTACACAGTTTTACTCGAGCATAGACAATGCATTTTGCTTTGACATAATTGCTGCCTCTGTAACAGTCTTAGGGTTTCAGGCAGTGTTTGCTACTTGTGTATTTTAAAGCAACAACGAAATGTCTGACCTTCAATACCAAGAACTAATGCTTTTCATGGAGATGGAGTCAATTTTGACAAATTGATTTTACAACTCTTTCTCTTTAGTTTTAAGTCTAAAACCTTTATTGGAGGAGAACCAATGGGTGTGTATCAGGAACTTCTGCCTCTGTGTGCTGTTTTTATCCTCACAGTAACAACCTGTAAAGTCAACTTGGTCCCAGAGTCTCACTTTCGTCCCCCCTTTGCCCCACCCCACTCCAACCAAGTGGCCAACATAAGTCAGGCAGAGAAATTCTGGGAAGAGAGATTTAAAAGTACGGTCAAGCTCATGACTGGCAGTCTTCACTGAGCCCTGTGAAAAGCATTTCTGTACTGTAGTGGGTAAAGTCGTTCCTTCTCCCTGCCAGCTAGCTAGGAAACTGCCCTGCATGTCAGCCTTGAGAGTGAGGGCAAGACGAACTCTTAACAGAGCTGACCGGAGAAGGAGAGATTGTATTCATTTGGTTTCCAACTTTTCAGTGTGTGACAGACTAGTCTTTCCTAATGGATCCTAAATGTCTGGAGTAATAAGCCCAGCCAAAGAGGTGTTTAATATTCTGTGCCTGCACCAGGGGCCACATGGTCCAGACTGTCATCCCTCCATAGAACCCTTAATGGTCAGTACTATACAGTCTGGCAGCAGCATCTAGTGTGCTCACATCTGCTTACCACTGCTTCTTGCCCTTCCCAGGCACCCCAAAAGGGGCTTTGCCTGCAAAATGGCTATCTTGTTTTCTAATTCCATACTACCCAAATCTGTAGCTCTGTCTCTAGTCCACAGCTTGATGCCATCTGCACTGTCCAGGGTCTAAATTCCTTCTCAGCTCTCTCCATCTGAACCCCTCTTCAGGTAAGTGGTGTCTGCTTTTGATACATCTTTGCTCCTTACTCTTGAAATATCATAATGATCAACTAGGTAAGATTTCAATGGCTCATTCTGATCCAATCATTAGTGCTTTTATTTTTGGACTGGACTTGAATCTTGTTGCAAAACCTCAATCTAGTGGGCATTAGAAATTTTTCTTGTCTTTTCTTCGAGAGCATTCTCCCTCCCCCATATTTATAGAGTGAAGCTACATCCTACATGAGTGAGTTTTCTTAAGTCTGCCTAAAAAGTGAAACTAGGAAATAGCAAAATGTTCCTTTGAATGTTGTCACAAATCATTCATAACATACATTACATGGACCTGAATATCTTCAATGAGACCAACAGAGCCTAACACTTTCCCCTTGCAGTTTTGATCTGGTCATTGTTTCCTGAGCACCAGATGGAGTTCTGCCTTGCGTTTTGGCCCTATGCTATAGGAAAATTGTATACATTTAATTCCATAACCATAGTTACTAAGTTGTGATATTGACAATATTGGAAGCAGAAATGTTAGGTGAGGAAACAAGAGATTCAGTTACTCAGGTTTTCATTTGTCATGTGTTTCCTGAGAAGATGGAAAGTTGACTCCTAATACTTGCTCTTTGTTCTTTCCTTCTAGCACCTACGCTTGAATTTGCATTAGTCAGATGTACAGATTATAACCTTCCACTGTTCTTTTGCACAGTTCAGGCTTTTTCATCAGAATTTCATGTGACTATCCATGCATTAGGAGCCAATAATAATAATTAACTATGAGCACCATTCATTGAGATTTTGTACATGGGTAAAGTACAGTGCTAAGTGTATGTTGCAATTTCTCTTACTTTGCACAGCAAGTCTGAGTTCTGTATTATTAGTCTCATTTCCAAAATATTCAATCTTTTGAAAAAGAACCAACAGACACCACTACCTCTTTCTAGCCTACTGTATATGAATGTGTATTCATATGTATTTGTGTAGTGTGATCTTGTGTGTGTATGTGGGTGCAAATTGGGTTACATGTGAAATGTTAATGAGCTGAAAGTTGAGAGTAACAATTCTTTTTACTATGTTTACAGTGAAATGACTAAATATTGGAAGGTAAATACATTTTCCCAAGCCATGTGGCTAGTTCACTTTAGTATTTTGAGATGCATCACTTCTTACTCTAATAAAATTTCCTACTGCAAAAGGGTTTATTTTGTTGGGGCTCTTGATTTGACTTGAAGGTGTTTCTATCAAAGAAGATTTTAGCATTAGACTGTTTGGATCAGTGGAATAAACACTTTGTGTTATCTATTTCTTAGTTATGGTTAAATAGGGAATTTATTTCTTTTTCCATTTATTATGATATATCACTGTTTGAAATTTTATATATTCTGTGCAATTTCTGTTTTAATGCTTTCTTTGTTGGATATTGATGCTATATGGTCCTGATTTTCTTTGTTTTGTTCATTTGTAAATATTTTTAAGATTTAAGAATTATATTTGAATGTAAACTGTTTTTAAGTTAACTTATGATAACACATGCCTATAACTCCATATTTTTACTGATGCTGTATTTAACTTTAAGTAACAAGAAGTCATATGACAAAAATTACTGAGTGATTTTTTTAAAATCAATTTTATATGTAGACATGATGTTTTAGCCAAACTAAAGACAAGGTCTTTATAGAATGTCTACTACTAATGGAGATAATTTTCATTTCTTAGCATACACAAGTTTCCTGAACATTGTGTTTCCTATTAAGCTCAAGCTTAAAAGTAGACCATTTTTAATTGACTCAATTTTCAAAAAATAAACACTTTCCGAAATGTAGTTAGTAAAGAAGCTCTAAACTAATAGCAAAATGTTATGTAAAACTATCAACCATTGAATACTTCTGGAGATTGATTTATATTCTGATTTTCTAAATATTTAAAAATGCATGTTCACCTTTTGAATATAGCCATCAGGGAGCCATTACAAAAATTACAGCAATAGTGTACTAAATATCCTAAATGAAATGTGGCAGAAAGACATTCATAATAAAATAGCACCACAATCAGTTTTGTAGACATGGGGTCTGTATTAGAGTAAACTTCACAAAAGTTAGCAATTGGGAATAGAAAATTGAAAATAGTTGTACATTCAAAGGTATACCTGCATGTACATGTGGGCACATATGTGGACATTTGTAGAAAGGTGTAATCATATAATAGTACTATTTGTAATAAATAGACACATAACTACTTCAGGATGTCTCAACCCAAGTCAGGAAATCCAATATCCTGTAGTTTGATCTGTTTGTTTGTTTGCTTTATTTTTTTGAGACAGGGTTTCACTATACAGTTCAGGCTGGCCTTGAACTCACTTCCCCTGGCTAGTCTCGAACTCACAGTGATCCTGTTCCTTCAGCCTCCCAAGTGTGGGGATCACAGGCATGTGCCACCAAACCTGGCTCAATATCCTGTGTTTTGAACATGGTATTACATTCAAATTTTGAAAGGCAGGATTTCACTCTCTTTTGAATTATGGAATTATGTCAATTATTTTTCTTGTAATAGAAATGATAAGTATAGAGTGTAATTTTCTCTTTGACATAAGAAGTTTGTGTGTATCCACATGTGGGTGTGGTCCTTGTATTTTACTGGGTAAGACATATCTGTAAACAAAGGGTTAATTATAACTGATATTTTCTTCTGATGACTAACTCTTTGCTATGATGCTGTCATTATAAGAATTGGTTCTTTGTGCCAGGCAGTGATACAAAGATTACATTCTACATCAGGGGACAAATATACTTTCTTCTGCATCTTTCCCTGATGGTTCGTTCAGCTTTGCTTAGATCTTTTCCTCAACAGCATGATGGCCTGCCCTCTGAACCTGCCATCTGGTTTTCAAAGACATGATGCTCTTTACTTTGAACAAAAGTTCAGCCTTCAAGGAACTTATAGGAGAGGATTAAAAAATACACAAAAATATCTGCAATGTTATGCTAAATGTAGTTAAATACAACAATATCCAGGAAGCCCAAAGATGAAATAAAAATTTATTGGGGTCAGAAAAGAAAATCCTCATAGAGATTCTGTAATTCATTTTGAAGCCTGGATAAGATTTTATCCAAAGAGGGAAACAACAGATATGCAGGAAGTGGGAACACTAGTGGATGGGACAGAAATATCTGTGAGTTATTGTGTAGAGTTCAGTTTGTGTGATATCTACCGAAGGACTGTGAGGTTATGGGAGAAGAGACTAGAAAACTAAGACAGGTAGATATTATTGACTCAGAGCTAGTTTTTTTCTCCATGGTGGTTTAACCAAAGAACTAAGCATTATGTAAAATAATTTGAGTGATTATTTTCTCAACCTTCTTAAAATTGATACATAGCCTTCAGCAACCTAAATGCATAGAAGAGGACTTCGTTTACTACATACATTGGGAGTGTAGGCATTTGGTTTCTCTGCAAACCTCAGCTGAGAAAGGCATGCCTAGATTCAAGATAACAAGGAACTGTGGAAAATATTTGAGTTGAAGTGTGACATGATACATTTGCGTTCTAGGAAATTATAACTTATACCAGTGTTCAGTATAGTTTAAGATATGGGGAAATTTAGATATCATTAGATCTTTAAAAAACTGCAAGGTAACAAAATGAAAATGGTAACAAAAGGTGGTGGATAAATAGGATTTATTAATTTATCATATATACTACATACATGTATGTGTCAGGTATTGTGGTCCTGTGATGTGCATAAATAGGCATAGCTACTAATCACTTAATAAGAAATTAGACTTTAGGCAAATAAACATAAATCCACATAAATTCCTAACAATGATAAATGTTATGAAGGAAGGTGTCTCAGAATACGTAACTGTTAAGGTGATATGTACTTGAGGGGTGGCTAAAGATTCCACTGAATGAAACTTAATTTGTACATGGTAAAGTGATATTTATTTTACCATTAGACAAATAGTTCCAGCTACTTTAAATCAATAGTTAAAACTATGACAGCAATCTCTCATCTCCTCTCCCTGATCACAGCGTTTTCATTTTAGTGATGGTGGGCTTTCCTACCAACTGTAATCTGGTAACCTATGTCCAGTGATCATTAAAAGTTACTGCCTTATTCTTTCATTACATCATTTACTAAGGAATATTTTTATGGGCATGGGAATGCTTTTTCCATAAGAGAACAAACAAAATGAAAACGGGATTTTCTCTCCTTGTAGGTTGCACTTGCATAATTGCTGCATTTTGTCTATTGTCTATATGTTTTTGTTCATTAAGAAAAGGATTCTACTTGGGCATGCTTAGGTGAATTTTCTTAATTTGAGAAGTAAAACTACAGCTGGAACTCCAACAAAATAAAAACAAGTAAATAGAAGCTAAAGTGAAAGAAACATGATTTTTAAAATGTTTACATGCTTATTATGAATCCTCTATTGAAGAAACAGTCATTGATGTGATTCATTCACTAATATATTTAAGTCTTATGTGAGCATTTCCATTAAAATTTCAATAAGATAAAAGTATTATTAGGAGATTTTTGTGGTTTTTCTTTTTTGAAGTTGAGATATATATCCTGGCTTCAAAGAAGCTCAGAAACAATTTGGTGATAAAGCATGGTTACATTTGCTTCCTTGAATTGGAAGTCCTAATTTTCTTCTATTTTATTGATCATTTTGTATCCATGTCCCATTTTGTTTGCTATTTCAAATAGAGAACTTGTAAGTTAATAAGCCACTGTGATTAATCATAGAGTTCCCATTTCTTAGCATCTGGTTACTTGAGTCTCCATGAGACACTCTGACACTGGAGTAACCAAAGGTGATAGTGGCTTTGCCTTGTCTTTGCTGAGCAGACCACGGTATGAACAAACTACAGGAATGGAGTTCACTGCGGAGAACAATGAGCATTCTGATTGTGTCCTTGCTGTTCAAATTTTTTGCTAAAGCATAAGTATCTTCCGGGAAGGGTGAGAAAAGCAGACTAAAGGGTTTTTGAAAATATAGAAGTAAATGTGAGACTAAATCTGAAAATATGTAGGTGGACCTAGAGCTCTATATGGGAAATACACTATACTTTTAGATACTATGGTTGTAAGTGTTACAAAATAAATGCCCATAAAAACTGGACTAACAATAAGGGATTTAGGAAAAACAAATGACTGATCTGCTTTTAGTAAATCCCTTTGAAAATGATAAAGCTATTTAAGAAAGTCTACACAGAAATCCATAAAATTACAATTTATATGGGACCATGGGATTTTAATGAGAACCAGACATATGAAATTTGTATTCTTCAATATGGTGGCCACTAGCTCTGTTTAATTGTTCAGATTTGCTCTTCTTTCTTAGGCTGCAATCTTCTTAGCAGCACTGTCTGCTTTCTTTCTTGTGTGTAGGTTACACTCTCCCTAACTAGCTGCTAGCAGAATGAAAGGCATAGAATCAGAATCTCAGGAGGAAAAAATCCAAAAGCTTTCACTATCTAGTCTCACATCTTTCACTAAAGCAAAACACCAATTTTAGAATCACTCACTCTATCCTTATGCAAATGTAAAATTTCTATTTTATCGAGTCAGAGTGAGGTTGGTAATTGCCCACAATGGTCCTAATTCTTCCCTCTAGGACACTGTTATTCTTTCTTCTGCCCAGCATTTCTTTAAGTATTTAATATAAGTGTAATAAAGTCAAGCAAAATGTCATCAATTTCTAGTCCTAAGTGGGAGATATTATCAGACAGTAACACTATATATGAACACTAACTACCTTAATAGTGACAGTAGTAACTGCCATGCATTGAATCCTCAACAGTCATGAGACAGACAGGGGTTGGATACACATATCCATTCACAAAGTTAATGCATAGGGACAACCAGCAAGGTAATTATTATTACTTTCCAAATTTGGCAGTTGATGGAGGAACTTTCACAGTGATCAAGGAGCCAAATCTGATCTGGATTCAGGCCTGATTAGAGGGCTTATGTTCTTTTACTTTTCCACACCCCTTTATATAAATTGCAGGCATATGCCTAGTTACTGACCATATGATTCTTGTAAACTGTATTGTTCTTTAAACTTTGTCTTTTTAAAATGCTTGATCTTTGGGCTGTTGAAATAACTCATGCAATCCTCCTTAAAGAGTATAATTTTGAAGAAACTGGTTTAAACAAGATGAAGAGGCAGATGGTGAGATGAAGCAGATTTTCCTTTAAGCCTCGTCTAGCATGGGACATCTAGAGAGGCTGCATAGTCAGCACATCAGAAAGGGGAAGGGGAGGCACCATTAGACTCAGCCAAGACCTCTTCACATTCTCTAAGCCTTCAGTTCAATCTCAGGAGCATTTCATTCTGAAGTTTCTTATGAACACATATTTCCAAGATTTAAGAATCATAAACGAATGAGAAAGATCATGTATATCAAATATATAGACATGATACATATACATTTATAGACATGATAAGATATACAAATATAAACATGATACACAAAAATGCTTATATATATATATATAGACATGATATATACAATATGTCTGTGTGTGATGTGTACATCATATGTATTGTGAACAAGATATATGCAATTTTTACCACAAAGTGCAAATTTATAGGTTTTTAAAAACTGTGGAAATATTCAAGAATAAATTTAATATTATCTTCTAGTCTGTATCCCCTACAGCCTTGTAATAATTAGAAGCATAGTCATGCAAACCTTTCTCTGTGCTCATGCATATTCTTTTCTGCCTTTCATTGTTATTTTTCCATAAAAAATTGAAAGTCTGAAATTTCTAGAATTGGCTCTAAAGTGTTTAACAGTGTATTCTAATAACAGTACATTTTAAATTTATAGAACATGTTCTATTATTTTGCAAAAAATTTGCTATCCAACATTTTCAAAACAACTGTGGAACTTGCTCTTTTCAACTTCTCTCCATCTCCAGATGTTATAAAAATTTTAAACTCTGGGTAAGCTAATGAGTGAAAAAGTATATTTCATTTATGAAACATCATCTGAATACCTATTGATGCTGAAAATCTTTTTGTGTTTAATGGCTATTTGTGTGTCCTTTGTGGTTTGCCTGCTAATATCCTTTGCTAAGTCTTCTATGGCCTAATTTACTTTTACTAATTAGATTAACTCAGTGTGTATTAGCAGTATTAGCCTTTTGTTTGTCCTTCTCTTTCCAAATGCTTTCCTCAGTGTATTGCCTAGTTTTTGCTTTTGGTTATAGAGGTTTTGGCAAATTATTGTGTCACAAAGAAGGGTTATTTTAAGAAGCTCTCTTCAGTTTGCTAAATTTTTTTCCTTCAGAAAATTTTCATACCTTTCTCCATGAAATGTATTTGTATACTTTGTGTGGGATAGGGTTTAGGTTTTCTGATAAAGTGCTAGTTTTATTTAATGAATTAAAATTCTTTCCTTATTTTCCCATAACTTGGAAAGAAGTAGTAAAATGTTTTAAGTAAGGTACAATGCAGATAAAATGAGCTGGAGTGATGGTATTTTATTTTGTGTTATGTTTTTGATGTTATTTTAAAGGTGGGGCTCAACTAATGCTCTAGTCTCTTTCATAGTCATTTTTCTCTTGGATCAAGAGTCATAATTTTCTCAAGATTTCCATTTGTTTCTCACAGTTGCTTTTATAATTTGAACTTTTTAAAAAAATTTACTTTTTCATGAATCTAACTTTATATATTTATTTGATATCTTTTTTATTAGATCAAAAGAGAAGGTTACAAATTTCTTAAGCCCAATTATGATCATAGCTCTCATACCTTGATATGCCAGTCTCTTCTACAGAGGCAGATGAGCAGGCGGTAGCGGATGGCAGTTCCGTGTGGATGCAGAGCGAATGAGCATACAGACAGTGGACCTTCTCTACGAATGGGGAGGAAGCTTCTCTCCTCTTTTTTCTCAAAAGATCGACTGGCGTGTTCCAGATACAGGTACAGGGTAAATGGAGGCCACTAGGATTTACAGGATGGAGAAGCTGCCCGGTGAGTCACAAAAAGCAGCTGAGAGTGTAGCTAAAGGCTAGGGAACTTGCCTAGTATGCATAAGGCCCTGGGTTCCATCCCAGCCCTGCAAAAAGCAAAATGAAACAAAACAAAAAATTCACAAGAAACGGATGGGCTTCATGCACTTGGAACTGTTTGCAAACAGCTCTCTAAGATGGGAGAGAGATAAACCTTTACTCTGGACCCTTGCAGTAGGAAGCTCTACTTTGATATCTTTCCTGAAATCTCACAGGAATGACTTTAGCCTTGCTCATCTGAGATGATCCTCTACTCTCCAGAGGGCGGTGGGAATGACAGCAGGGCAGTGGTATGCGATCAACACATTCATTATTCCCAATTCCCACAGAAACGGCTTCAGTATTTTAGACATAACTTGGTAAGATAAATCTTTCCGAAAGTCTAACAAAAATTTATTTCCATTGAACACTTTGGAATCAATTGCAAACCAATGTAAGTGCTTATCTCTTTGAAGTATGATATAATATGAATTTGGAGAAAAAGGAGAACCATCTTCAAAGACTCTTAGAATTTAAAAGCTGACACTTATGGTTTATAGCTAGATGCCCCCCACCCCGTCCCCCGTCCCCCGCCAGTCTTATAGATGAGGTTTGGCGAGGTGACTAGATCATGGGAGTGTGAAAGTCCCCAATGGATTACTCCAATGATGAGCTTACAGCTAAACGTGATGTTGGGAAGAGGAGGTGGGTCTGGGGCCATGACCTGGAAGAGTTCCTCTTCCTCCCTCCTCCCCGATCCCTCTCTGTCTCCTGCCACCTGCCATGAGTTATTCACTTCTGCTGTGCTCCTCTACTGTGCTGCCCTGCCTTGGAGTCTGCAGATTATGAACTGAGACCTTTACAAACCATGAACCAAAAATAAACTTCCCCTCCTTAGAGTTGTGGGTTTCAGGTTTTGTATCTCGCTGGCCATGAAGAAAGTAACTAAGATCCTGACCCACTTGGATTTTAATTTCTTATGAGCTCAATCCTATTTTGCTGTCTGGTTGTGCATCTAGTCATAATCATATGAGTATTTTTCTGCTCTCTGAGTTGCTGATTGCCCTGTACATCACTCATCCGAGGTGATGGCAGGAGCCCTGGGCTCCCGATGTGTTCCATCACGGTCTTGCAGAAATGCTTTTCTCTTTGCTACGCATTGCTGCCGTGGTCTCCGCTGTCATTTCTTCAGCACCATCTGTAGACTGATATTTTGTGGGGATTTGTAGGGATTCCAAGTAAGAATTCAACTCAACAGGCCAGCTTATTTAGTTTTTAAGAGAAAAGAAAGTAATTGATCAATTTCTATTCTGGTCTACTCTCCCATCCCCCTCTCCTCCCCATTCTACCCTTACATGAAGATATTCTTACAGCTTCGAAATTGAGTCAAATTTCCAGGCTGCACAATTAAATTTCAGTCAAAAATTTCACTTACCAGAATGCTCACAATACTAATAGTGTTGTTAGAAATAAGACACTTGATTAAAAGGCGGCACACTTGTCTATATCTTTAATGTGCATTCCTAATGAGTCTTAGCAGGAGGCTGATTCACATGAAAATGCACAATTAGCTCATCCAAGTTTAATACACTATTATCTACACCCAGGCCTTCTCTTCATTACCATTTGAATGCACTGTTTTCTTTGGAGTTTTGTGAAGAAAGCAAATCCCTATATATGGCACATAGCTCTAGTTCTCATTTGTCTGCACTTGCCCTTTAGACAAAAGGCCAAAACAACGTGCTCGGTGATGCATTAATTTTCAATCTCTGGCTATTTTTGAAATTGTAATGTAGCTCATTTCCTTTTCCAAGGGTCTGTAGTCACCGTACAATGAGGCAGTGGATATAGCCAAGGGATTTGTTTTTGCTTCTGAGAAGTGCCACATCATCTTTCTCAGGTAGGCTCTGCATAAAAGGAGCTGCTTTAAAGAACTGTTGAAATTCAATGAAATAAAATATTCCTCAAATCTGATGTCATAACCATGTATAGAGTCCCTCACTAGATGGAATCTGGACAACTGAAGAAACAAAAGTTTTATTTATTTCCTATCAAGGTTGTGATGTGGTCTTTTATTAGTTTATGTATCTCTGGCATGCCATGCACCTTCCATTCTATGAACTATCTTGGAATGCAGAATTCCATTTACTCTGAAGAAAATGGAATCAAGAATAGATTAAAAATATTTAAATGTTGTTTAATAATTCATTCACTCTTTTTCCTCTCATTTTTGAGCATCATTTATATTTAGCCCTTGAAAGAGACTTAATTGAACAAGAGAAAATGATTTTCCTAAGACATAAGTGATAGTTTCTACTCTTCAATAATGAACTATATAGGGCATTTTACTAAACATGAGGTCACTTTGGAGCAATCCAATTGGTTATTATTTTGAAGATTCCTACAGTAAATGAGAGGTGACTTATTGGTGGCATACAAATAGTCAAAGCTGTTATTTATTCATAGATAATATTAAGACTAATTTGCTAAGGATAAAGAAAAAAGCTTATTGAAGGGTACATGATGTATTAGAACATGAATAATATGTTTATCCTGTCTACATCTTTCTACCTTTGTTTATCAAACACTTTTCTCAATTTCTCAGAATTGCTGAATTCTTCTTTCCTATTCCTGGCAGCACCTGTAAGGACGGCATAACACTGCACCATTCTTGCGAGGATTAGAGATAAAGTTACAGAACATCTATAATATGCAAGTTCATCAAGATCACAGGATATGCGATCAGTAAGGAGATCAACTGCATTTCTAAACATTAGCAATAATAGTAATCTGAACTGGAAATTAAGAATAAATTTCTATTTACATTTGTGTCAGAATAGTAAAGAATAAAATATAAAAGTGAAGTTTAGGTACATACAATAAAAAATATAAAATGTTGGTGGAAGAAATTAAAGAAGATCTAATAAGTGGAAAGTTATTCCATTTTTGTAGATCAGAAGATTTACTGTTGTTGGGGTAAGAATACTCTTGAATTGATCTACAGATTCAACACAGTCCCTATCAAAATTCCAGTTGATTTTTTTTCCCCAGCAACTCACAAGCAAATCTTAAAATTCATATAGGCACGCAACAGGGTCCAGTTAGGGAACAGTCTTGAAAAAGAAAAGCAAAATTAAGGGAGTTGCGTGTCCCAATTTCAGAACCATCTACATAGCAGCAGTAATCAAGATGTTATGCTGGCATAAGAATAGACATATAAAACAATGTAACAATCAAGAGTCCATTTAAATCCCTATCAATTGATTTTTGACAAAAATTCCAAGAAAATTCAGTGTGTGTGTGTATATATGTGGGGGAAGAATGATCTTTTCAACTGGATATTCATATGCAAAAGAATAAATTTGGACCCCTGCTTCACATCATATGAATGATTCTAAACCTAAATGTAGCAGCTAATACTCTAGCATTCTTAGATGAAATCTTTATAATCTTGACCTATGCAATAATGTCTTGGCTATGACCCCAAAAATACAACCAATGAATGAGACTGATAAGATGAACTTAATCAAAATTAAAACTTTTGTTCTTTAAAGGACATAATCAAGAAAGTTGTTCCAAAGAATAGAAGAATATTTGCAAATATATTTAACCTCAAAATCACCAAGAATATGTAAGTAACTTTTAAAATATAAAAGAACCCAATTACACAATGCACAGTGGAGTGGATATGGTGGTACATGCCCATAATTCCAGCACTCTCTAAGGCTGAGACAGGAGGATCATGAGTCTGAGTCCATTCTGGACAATTTAGTGAGATCTTATTTAAAAAAAAAAACAAAGGTGGGAGGGACAGAGATGCAGCTCAGTGTTAAGATCCTAGGTTCAATCACCAGTATAAAACAAAAACAAAAACATAAAAAACTGGATTAAAATAGATGTGACATCACTATAAAGATGATATATATGAGTAGACAAAAAAAAACAAAAACAAAAAAACCCCCCAAAAACCCACAACCAACCAACCAACCAACTAACCAACCAATCAAACAACCCCTCCCCAAACCATGAGGAGATGCTCAGTATTATTAATCATTAGGGAACTGGAAATCAAAATCAATCATATATCACTTAATAGCCAAATGGCTACAGAAAATGAAAATAAATGTGGGTAAGACTGTGGAAGAATTGGAATCTTCAAAAGCCATTTAGGGAAATAGTCTGAAGTTACTACATGACTCAAGAATTCCACTTGTTATGTATCTATTCAAAGAAACTAAAATACTTGTCCACATATAATCTTTTACCTAAAAACCAAAATTATAAAAGCCTCATCAAATTTTGTATAAACAGAATGTGACATATCCAAGAAATGAAATATCTTTCAACATCAACCTGAATGAAGTCCAGAAAAATGCTACAACACAGATAATCCTGGAAAACATACTAAATGAAAGAAGCCTGTCACAAAAGATCACATATTGTATAATCCCATGTATGTGAAATATGCAGAAAAGCCAAATTCATTGAGGCAACATTGATACAACAGTGGTTGCCTGAAAAGCAATGAAGTAGACAGTGACTTCTACTGGGTACACAGTTTATTTTTTATTTTTTTATTCTTTGGTACTGAGGATTGACCTCATGACCTTGAGCTTGCCAGGCAGGCGCTTATGCCACTGAGCTAAATCCCTGGCCCCATAGTTTATTTTTGTGAAGAAGAAAATGTACTAAAATTAGGTCATATTGATGGACACAACTCCAAACATATTAGAAACAGTGGAGTCATAGATTGTAAATGAACTTTACGCCTATCTCAATAAAGCTCATAAAAATACTAGAAATGTTTAACAAAGTCCTTAGCTCATAGTAGTTGGTCAATTAATGTGCCATTGATATTTTGTTCAATATTACAATTAACAATATTGGGTATGGATCATGTGTTAGTTTTTTTGACAATGGCCATAGTGAAGAAACAGAAAAAAAATGAAGAGATTAAAAATGCTTAATGAATTATACATCAAGGATTTAAAAAAAATCATAATGCAGTTGAACCCACCTCATGCATGCTAAACAATCACTCTAATCGTTGAGCTACTTAGTTGCTTTTTCCTTGTTGGGGCAAGACACCCAACACCCACAATTTAAAGGAGGAGAGGTTCAGTGGGGCTCAGGTTGCAGTCCCCACTCAGGGGCTCCACAGCACACACAGCAGGGCAGAAGGGTCAGGGTAGAGGAAAGCTGCTCACTCCACAGCGGCCAGGAAGCAGAGAAAGGAGAAGCCCCGGAGGGAGGGAGGGAGGGAGTTATACCCTTCCAGATCCTGCCCTCAGCGATGGCCCCTTCTCACCAGACTCCTAACTCCTAACAAGTCAGCTACAGTGTTCTCATGATCCAACCACTGACCAGACACATGTAGCTCTCGGGGTCATTTTAGATCTAAACCGTAACAGCTCCCTCTCAAGGCCTCCCTCCATTTTAAACACTGTCTGAGATAAAACCTTACGCTGTTGTCCTGGCTGGCCTTGGCCATCCAGGACATCCTCTTGCTTCAGCCTCCTCAGTAGTTGAGAGTTCAGGCACTGGCCCATGCTGCATTGCAACATAAAGGATTTATACGAGGATTATTTCAAACCACAAGTTGTTGCAGTATATGAATATATATATATATATATATATATATATATATATATATATATTTTTTTTTTTGCACTGGGTGAAACTATAATTACGGGTTCAGTAGCTGTGTATGTAGCTTGTTTGTCCTGAGGATCTAGTTGGAAAAACAATAGGATTGGACTCTGGTGGGTAAAGGCAAGGAGAGGAAGATTGATCTTCAAGATCTGTACTGAACAAAGAGAGCTTTGGAACGTTTCATAGATGTAAAGTTTTTTTCCTACTCTGAGGACAAATTCACAGAATGGAATCAAATTTTATAAAAACAGGGAAAAATAGAAAATTCAAGAATAGAAGAAATTAGTTGAAAAAACTACTGTTTATATTTTAGGATTTTCAGAAAGATGAGACTTGCTATTATATAATACAATATGGTGATTATTCTGCATAGAAGAGCAAGGGATTGATGGCTCGAGTGTGTTGGCAGAAAGATACTTTCATAAATTACTTTTGATTATAGAATATAGTGTTGTTTTGAATGAAAAGATATGGTTCAAGTCAAGCAGAATTTAGAGCAGTTCATTTGTTTAGTGACATAAAATATTAAGTAAAAAAGGATCAAGATGTGATATGTATATATGCCAATTCTCCATGATGAATGTATTCATGATGTATCACAAACTAATAAAAAATAAAGGGAAGAAAATGTACACCTGAAAAAAAGAAGACAACCAAAATAGATTTCAATGAAACAGAAACATGTTTAGATAGACTTTAACTTTCAAACATGGAGTGTGGTTGTTTTCTTACACCGTCCAAGGTATGAAGTAAGATAGGCAACAGCATTGGCCCAATTAAAATCTGGATTCATAAGAGGAAATAATATTACAGAATATGAAGAGAGAGATTTAAAAAACACATAGTTAAGAAAAATTTACCAACAGGTTAAAAAGAATAGCAGGGTAAGTTTCTTAGGGAGAGTGAAAAAATTTTACCCTAAGAGCTACATAAGAAGAACAACTTTTCAGAAGTTTTCGAAGGTAGCAATCTGAGAGGACCAGTCAGGTCTGTCACTTCCAGGTGATTTTGTGCGCTGTGGTCAGAACAGAACATGAGGTTCTTCGTCAATGCTGCACAGCTGATCCTTTTAGATTGACTGAGTACATAGCAGGGTGTCATTTATTGCAAAAATATTATCAATCACTGGGGGTAATTAGTCACTTGTATAACACGAGACAGTTCTACAGTGTCCTGAGACATATTTATTGTCAGTAAATCACAAAGAATGATGCTAATTGTTCTCACCTATCTTCTCACTTTTCTAAACAAATGAAAGAACAGAACTGCAAGCTTATCAAGATGTCATAATCGAATTTGCACTTTTAGCAAAAAAGTGGAAAGTAATTTTACATTGAAAATGTCACCCCAGAGAGCTACTTCTGATGAGAATGGAGGAGAATAGGAAACATTATCTCTTCTAACACTGAGAAAACCCCAGATAAATTAAAAATCAACCCTTTTCCCCTTGGGAAAAAAATCCTGATAGTGTATTGCATTAAGAATATACAAATAGATTTAATTCTAGAGAAAGATAAGTGCTTCATAGCTAAACAAAGATGAAAGGTTGCTTTCATGTCTTGCACCAGTTACTCCATCTAGGTGCCGCTGGGTAGAGAACTTTAAAGTAAATTTGCCATAGGAGAAGCTGTACTCGGTGACAGATTTTAGTATTCAGCACATGAAGTTAAACATAAAACACCAAATCAATCTCTCAAAAGAAGAGATAAGGGGGAAACGAATGAGTGGAAATTAATAAAAAAACTAACCAGACTTGACACAGAATGAACCACACCATTTACTTATTTATTTATTTGGTAATGGTATTGGAGATTGAACCCAGGACCTCGTACAAGCTAGGCAAGTGCTGTACCACTGAGCTGAGGTTTCACTGAATTTCTCTGGTGGCCTTTAATTTGCTGTCCTCCTGTCTCATTCTCCTAAGCAGCTGGCATTACAGGTATATACCACCACATGAGGCCAGTAACTGATTCTTCGACAAGAGTAATAAAATTGATATACCTCTGACAATACATTTCAAGAGAAAATGATAAAATCACTAAATGTTAGGAAACTAATAAGAACCATACAATATAAACCACTCATTTAAAATGTATGAGGATGTTAACCATTAAATATTTAGGTGCAATGAACAAGTCCCCAAATGCAACTTACCAAAGTTGATGCAAGAAGAATAGGATATATGACTAGTACGTTAACCAGTAAAGACATTTAATACAAAATTTAAAAGTTAAAAAAAAAAACAGAACACAAGGTTTCTAACATTAGCAACTGAGTCACTTTATTGATATTGCCAGGTTATGAGAGAAAAAGAATATCATTATCTGAGTAAATATGTAATACATGCTTTTCACAAAACCTGGAAATATTTTTGAAATAAAAAGAGATCTTTCTTAACTTGATGAAGTGTGTCTTTAAGAAAATCTGTAACAAATACAATTTGTATTAAAAATGCATCTTCTAGAGTTAGGAACAGCATATGCTGTCACCATTTCTATTGTTACTATCCTGGATAGTCTCAGCCAGTGCAGTAATTCAAAAGAAAGAAGTTTAAGACACACAAATTAGAAAAAAATTATAATTATTTATAGATAACAGATTGCGTGTGTAAGAAATTCAAAAGAATATGGCTAGACCAATGGAATTTTAAATTAAATTTGGTAAGTTTCCTGGATAAAATGTCAATGAACTAAAAAAATGTATATCAGCAATTAGTAAATACATATTTAAAAGTAAATAAAGTCAACTAGTAAAAGTTAAAAATATCACTATTGATAAAATAAGAACAAAGTCCCAGAATAAATCTACTAAGGCATACACAAGACATCTAGAAGAATATTACAAAACATTTGCAAAAGCAATACAAAGCCTAAACAAATGAGATACACCATTAGAGAAGGGTCAATATTGTAAATAGTGTTTCCCAAGAATTAATAAAAGATTTATAGGTTTAATGAACTTAGCCCTAAAATTATCAGTAGAGTTTGACAGGGTGATTTTAAAATTTATCTAGGGTTGCAAGGGACCATAAATAGTAAGAGAGTTTCAAAAAAAGAACAAAGTTGAAAGAAGTACTCTTTCAAATGACCATAGTATTGATGTTTTAACTAATGCAATGTGGTATTGATGCTAATATGTACAATTAGATCACTGGGATAAATAGAGTCCAAAGCAAATCTATACTTAATAGATTAATGATAAAGTTTATACTTTGCAATGACAAAGTAAAGTTTTTGAGAAGATAGTTCTGGGTCCCTTGGATACCCAAGTGGAAAAAAATTGATCCCTATATCATATCACAATTCAGAATCAATTTCAGATGGATCAGGGATCTTAATATGAAAGTGCAAACAGTAATGTCTTTAGAATAGATTACATGCAAATTTTTTTTAACTTGGATAGGAAATATTTTCTTTACAATAATAGAAAAACATTAACCATAAAGGAAATATATAATACTTTTTAATACATTAAAATAAACAACTTTTGTTTATCCAAGATACCATTAAAATACAGAAAGGAAAGCCACAGACTGAGGAAGAGATATTTATAGCACATATAAATTTTTAAAGCTTTGAATATGAAATATAAGGAAATACAAATCAGTAAAAAGACAGATGATAAAATAAGAAAAGAGAATTGAACAAGCACTTCCCATGAAAACATATCTCATTGGCTAGTGAATAAAGAAGACTGCAGCCTCTCTGGTCATCAGGGAACTGCAAACTAAAACCACGATGCAATAGCATTGCACATTCACCCAAAAGACTGAAATAAAAACACAGATAATACAAACTGTTTACAATGATTGGAGTGCAAGTGGGTACAACCACTGAAAAAGCATTTAGTCTTCTCTACTAAATTTGAGCATATCAAGTCACCTAATTATTTAACTAGTAGAAATTCAGCCAAAATGTTTATATATGTGTCAAAGGTATATGCACACATATACATCTAAGAGCAAATTACCTGGCTAATGCAAATTAGAAACAACCCAAATATTCAACTGCAAAATGAATAGAAAAGTGTATTACGATATATTCATACTTGCTGTTATTCTGCATTCATTGAATGAACTATAGTTTTATATGACAAGATGTATAGACATTGCAGGGAAAATATTGAAGAAGTTACCCTGTAATTATTCCTCCTGGCATATGGGTTAGAAAATCTGTTCTAAATACCATTAGCATTACCTGCCCATAAGGTGGTTGTATGATCTGTGTGCTTTCAATATGAGCATGTAATTTAGGGGAATTTACATTTTGCTTTGGAAATTTATTTACAAATTGCTAATTTGAAGAGGATCATTTCTGTACGTATTATATATTATTATGCAAATACCCCAGGAGTGACAACAAACTACATTTTTAAGGATGTCTTAGTACTTTAGAAGCAAATATTTATGTTTAATTTTCTTTTCTTAGCTGCATTGTTGTAAGATGACAGATAAGTAGATGGTTCAAGATTCAGGATGTTTCATAGAAGGAAAATAATAATTTGTTTAGTTTATCAGACCATCTTTGAGGTTGGAGCCAGGATAATTAGCCAAAAGAATACTTTATAAGTTGGCCTTGGGAAGGAATATGCTTGCCACCTAGAAAAACCCCATGATGTTAGTGATATACACTTATTAATAGTTTTTTTTTTAGACCTGATATGTTGTAGTGGTAAATTTCAAATTATCTTAAGAGAAGTTTTTATTTTCCTGTGGAAGCATTTCTGTACTGATGGACAAAAGGTTCTGATCTCTGCCTGGGGAGAGCTTGCTCCAAAGAGGGACATTATGGCATTTTTTTCCCAGTGAACTTTGAACAAAACTTGCTGAGTTTTTTAAAACAAGTGTTAAGGGAGTTCTAAAACTGTATTCTCTGTTCTTATGGAAAAAAACCCATTTTTGATCTATTAGAAAAATAACAGGCGGCTTATGAGATGTTGCTTTTATGCTTCAAGAAATGTTCCTTGCAGAGGATGCTTAGTTAAAAGGACACACATAGAGGGTGTTCTTCCCTTGCTGTCCCTGCTGTCCCTGTCTATATTAGGCTCTACTTGGTCTCAAGATCTTAACATAAGACAAAACTACACAGAATTTTACAGCTGAGTAAAACTCCTAAGTTTTTCTATGATGAAGACCCTAAGTCTAACAGTAGGTGATTAATAAATACATTTCCAAGCTAAGTATCTTCCCTAAGAGAGAACTACTTGTTAGTACCTGAACCAGAGTATATGCTAAATCAGTTTTCTGTAACATTACACTGCTCTGTGTAGGTTTTCTGACTTTGTTTTAAAAATTTAAGGACAAAGAACTGTACCTGCTTTTTATATTTGTTTTGGTAGTATTTGGTAGTATTTTCTCTTTTTGTTTAATTCACTTGTTTGTTAAATTGAATGTTCAAGTTATATTTATTGTGTTCAGCTTGGTTATCTGATATTGTGGAAGGACTAGATCTAGCCAGTGAACATAGTCCTTGTCTCACACAGTTATCATTTTTCTGGTAGAAGACTTAACATCCGCTCTAGGATTTTTCAATAATACAGTCTATTTTTACTAACTGCAGTCACTTTATTATACAATAGAATTTTGGAGCTTCTTCTTCCTATCTAAATGCAATTTTGTATATTCTGACCATTCCCCTAACCCCATGACCACACTGGCCTCTGATAACCACCATTCTACTCTATTTTTATGAGATTCACTTTTTCAAATTCCATATATGAGTAAGATCCTGAGCTATTTGTCTTTCCGTGCCTGAGTTATTTCACTTAACAAAATATCCTTCAGGTTCATCCAACTATTGCAAATGACAGGGTTTCCTCTTCTGTGACTGAATCGGATTCCCTGGTGTCTACAGGCCACATATCTATCACCTGTCCACTGAAGGACGCTTAGATTGGTTCCATGTCTAGACTGCTATGACTAGTACGACAGTAAACACGGGACTGCAGATGTCTCTGCGACATACTGAAGAGTATGTTTCATTTCCTTTGGATACATCACCAGGAGTGGGTGGCGTATTTGTCCTTTCATGCGGTTTTCATGGAGTCCTGGCTGTTTTTTCTGACACACATTGTAGGGCATATCAAAGAGGATGCTCCTAGTGTAGGGCCCTAACAGCGAACAGAATTATCAAATGCAACACTGGATTAGCAGTTGGCTTTGATCTGCGACTGGATCATTATGAGGTTTCTCAGCGCCTAATGTGAGATCACTGGGTAGTGGATGGTGCATCAGACCTTGAAGGTTGAAGACCCTGGGATAGCACACATGTGCCTTACTCATTACCTGGGATGGGGATTGTCTTACACACACCCAGACACCTCCTGAGGAAAAAGCATGAGCTCAGTGGTAGATTAACTAATGGTCAACTTGTAACACCAGCAGGACTGAATTAGCATGGCATAGGTGTGGCCCATCTGAAGATTGTTGCTGACACTGTAAAAAGAGAACTGGAGGGGCAGATGGTGTGCTGTCGATTCTCCTGAAGAGGCTGGTCTCGCTGGCTGTTCTTATTGTCAGAGGAGCTCAGGTCCTCACTGTCACTGAGGATGGCTGTGGTTTTATTTTGGGGGAGCTCTGGGCCTTCCTTTGAGTGTTGCTTTCTGGCGCCGGTGCAGCTCCCTCAGCCTGCTGGCACAGATCCTCATCTGTCTGGCACAGACTTTCTAGCTTCCTCCACTGACCTTTGGGCCTCCCCAGCACAGATCCTTGATATAAACTCACATGAGACATTGTTGTGGGCTCTAGGCCTCCAAGTGGACTCATGGAAGAGATTTCTATGTGCCCTAGGTCTTCAGCTGGACCCATGCATGACATTGCTGTGGGATCTAAGCCCTCGGCTGCGTTCTTTGGTTCTCTAGTGTGTGGACAAATCTCTTGCACTCTTGCATTTGACTCTTTGGGTGAATATTATAAAATAATCCTGTAAATTATGTGTCCTGTGTTAAATCCATTGCCTTGTAAACCCTGACTACAATAACCTCTATCCAGAAATCTGTAACAATTTCCCACAGTTTGGTAACAATCTTTCTACTCTGCATGAATGTTGGGATTTTATATTGTATCATATAATTCAACCAATTTAGATGCAATTGGTAAATATAACTACTTTCAACATTACTACCACTGCTAGGTACTGTGCTGCTACTTTTGCTATTGGTACTTCTGATTAAGTAAATGATGATTAGCTGGAGATTTAGCTCAGTGGCATAAGTGCCTGCCTGGCAGGTGAGAGTCATGAGTTCGATTCCCAGTGCCAAAAAAACAAAAACAAAAACAAAAAAAAAGAAAAGAAAAGAAAAAAAAAGAATTGTAGTTGAGCACTCAACACTAGAATAATGTGCAGCAACTATATCAGGTTGTCCTTTATCCATAAATCCTTTCCTTTCCTAAAATATTTTTTGGCTGTGGAATACAGTGAATAGAACTGATTGTGCTAAAGGAAGCTCACAAAAGAATAGAGTTAATGGGACTAGGAAGGCAGACACATGTTATTGGGAAATTGAATAATAAAAATAGACATTGGGATAATTGCAACAGATGCGCTTGACATGAAACAGAACAGCGCCAATGCAGAGAATGCTGCATTCTTGAAAACAGTAGCTGGAACTGTGTTTATTTATCTAAAATATCCCATTTATATGTAGACAGACACAGGTGCAGCAAAGTTCATTTTTCAGTACTGTACTTACAACAGACTAATTGTGTGTTTATTTGAAAATAAACACTGCTATAAAAATAGGATATGAAATAAATACATGATAAGTACATTAGGAAAGAGATAATAAATTTATAGAATATTGTATTCTTTCAGATCACACATTTCAGCTACATGCCTGTAATTCTAGCACTCAGAAGGCTGAGTCAGGAGGATTGCTGTGAGTTCAAGGCCAGCCTGAACTACACAACTATATATATTCCTCACCTTCAGTGACAAATGACAAGGAAGTCTCAATGTTTATGCTAAGTTGCCCCTGGATTCTGTAGAACCAGTCAGCAAACTCAGTTTTATTATTGTGAAGCCTGCTTGTCTCTGGCCCACTCTTTGTGTTTATGTTTTCCTGTTCCTGTTCCTGGCTTTTCCTTTGGTTTTGCATGGACATTCAATTTCTATTTTATTCCTAACAACTCCTAGTTGTCTCTGAGCTACTTCTGTCTTATCTATGCTGCAAATTAATCTGTCAACAAAGGCATGAGAAGATTCCCCATAAAGTCTGTTACTTGTCAGGCTGAAGCTGGAGTGTGGCTTCTTTAGAATCTGTACTGCTGGTTCTCCTCATCCCCAGATCAGTATCTTCCACAGGACCACACCAGTTGCATGGACACCCAAGAAGAGCCTAGTCCAGCCCCTCCTTTGTCTGGGACAGTTAATTGACTATGTCAGTTAACTTCACTGTGCTATGCATGCTCAGAGAGTTAATACAAAACATAATTCTGGGCATGTTCAGTTTGTGGGGAAAATCCAGGAGAATAGCAAGGAATAACGTGAGAACAGCTGTGGTAGGGATAGAGAGGATGTTCAGTCAGGGGGCAAGAGAGAGTTCTGGGGATGTGGAGTGAAAAGGCCTGGGCAGCCTGGAGGACACTTACATCCCTTGGACAGAAGTGTGAAGAATGTTTGAGAAACAAACAGATTCTGCTACAGTGTTGCTGAAGAGTCCCACAGAGAAATTGATTTTCAGGAGGAGAAAGGAAGGAAAAGAGACATTTCACCAATCATCCCAGAGAGGAAGGTGGAGGGAAGTGCACCACGGACAGTTTTGCAGGAAAAGCTTAATTGAAAATGATATTAGAGAGAGGACAGCACATTATTCTCTCTCAGCAAGGCTTGTCTACCAACTGGTAGACCAAGTGTCATGCCCATTTAACAAGATGCTTGATAAGCAAAAGGAGAGGATTTTTTTCTATGCTGGACTCTGGCTGCTTTTGTAGAAAGTTGGGTGGTAAACATTTGTTGTTAATAATCCGATTCCCAAACTAATTTTCCCACTATGCTTGGAAAGTGAACTCAGATCAATTGTCATCTCACACTGAGATCAACGACTTTTGTAGACATTGAACATCCGTTAAAAGGCTCTCAGTACTCCTCACATAGAACTATCTTCAACCTTTCACGTTGCTTCAGTTTCCCTAATTGGAAATGTATTCAAACATGAAATGGTCTCAACTCTGGGGCAGATGGCATCATAAAGATTCCCTGAGCCATGTGCAGCATAAACACTTCAGGAAACAATGGAATGGACCTGCAATAACTGAGTACCTGCAATGACTGTGTACCTGCAATGACTGTGTCCACCTCAGGTTCATGTATAGAAATCCTAACCCCAGTGTGAAGGTATTAAGAAGTGGGGCCTTCCAGATGTAATTAGGTTATGAGTGTTAAAATTTGTAGAAGTCCAACCAATGTGGAGTTTAATTGAAATTACTGGTTTTGGCTGGTTGCAGCAAGCCCTATAACTAATTAATGAGTTAAACTAATCATTTGACTGGTGGATTCACTAGACTGTGCCTGAGTACAGTCTTTTTCATACCTCATTTCCATAAATGCGACGTGATCATGTTGGCTTGAAGCTCTCTATTGCTGTTCTGGGCTTAGGAACTGTCTGGTTTTGTTTTGCTCAAGTACAATTGTTGAGTTCTACAGACCTAAGGAGTTTTGCTACAAACTTGGTAGGAGCCCTATGATTTGGTTTAGTGCCCTTCTAAGAGACAGAGAGTGACTGGTGCTCTTTCTGCCATGCAACAATTTATAGAGAAGGGAGAAATCTACAGGTGGGGAGAGAGCTCTCACCAGAACCAACCAGGCTGGCACCCTGATGCCAGACTACCAGCTTGAGGACTATGAGCAAATAATTACTGTTGATTGTAAGCCACGCAGCCTATGACTCTATGTTATAGTAGCTCAAACTAGGATTGTAACTAAAGATAGTTTATATCAGTACACTTGCTATAAAGTATGCATTTTAACACATCAACATTAATGTTGAAATCAGCACTTTGCAATTACATTTCTTTTAGAAAAGCAAAGCAATAGAATATTTTTTAATGAACAAAGTGGGAGCTCGGTTTTGATTTTCTAGGTTTTTTTTTAATCAAAAGGTACAGTCACACATCACTTGATTTATCACTGAGATAGGGACAATAATTTAAATGTTTATTATAATTTAATTTTCATTACTTTCTTAATGTAATATTTTTCCCACAGACTTTCTTTTCCCACCTGTTCTTGGCTCTTGTGCTGGGCCTGAATGAAGAGACCTTTGGTTATCCTGAGACTTAACAGAAACCCAAGGGTAAACACACACACACACACACACACACACACACACACACATACTCTTTCACAAACAAAGTTCCAATTTTCATTAAAATGCAAATTATAAAGCAAACTCAGTATGTGATATGGGATGAGTCATTAAAAATAAAAGAAACTTTTAAGAAGGCAAAATATTTTCATTATTTTATATGTAAAAATCATAATGTGGCAATTTGATTCTTTTGACAGGGAAAGATTCCTAAGGTTTTTTTTTTTTTTTTTTGGTGTGGAAAATATTTGAAAGAAATCAGTGTGATTTCACATTTGTCATGCACAGGTAAATAATAAGCACTTTTGGAATCCAAACTTCCTACTTATGAGGATACAATCTGAGGAACACGAATAGGACATTTTGGGTCTCACAGATGAAAACAATTTTACTAGTTCTTGGTTCTAACCTAAATCACCTGTGTAAATGAAATTCATGAATGTCTGAGTATGTGATATCTACATATAACTGCTCCACAATGTTTATGTTTATTTAAGTTCACTCCTTATTTAGCAGTGATTTTTCAAATGTAGCAACAAATGCTTAATCACGTCAAATGTCACTTTAGGAGCCCAGCAATGGATAAAGATCGTCCATTCCTTTATACTGAAAGGGTCTATGATTCAACATGGTTACAGACGTGGCCGTGGTCTTATGGCTCATCCATCAGTAGTGGTTAAACTTGTAAATTTCTAGGAGCTACTGTTTGCCTCTGTCCCAAACCTTGAGAAAGCGACTAGAGTAAATTTTTGTTACTTGTAGTCAGTGAGTTCAGGAGAAGCCCCAAGAACCTGGCATACCTATTTTATGAGACAGAATTGAGAACTGAGCTTGTACACACAGTATCTTCTCTTAAAGTTAAGTCAGAGCTTTTTAGTGAAACGAAATTTATAGTTGTAACATCATCCTATTGTGAGGGGGACTTGAAGTTAATGCTTCTGCAAATGTGGTGAGAAAGAGAGGTCTATTGTTGCCCAAAGCTTTGGAAGTAAATTTAGAGCAATCTCAAAGGAAGGCCCTTCTTGAATAACCTGCTCTCTTTTGTACTCCTTTCTGTTGTTATTTCAAGACACTATTTTGCTATTGCTAAGAGCCAGTCTAAATCTGATCAACAGAGGTCTCTCAAGAGAATGTGGGTGTGATTTTTAGCTTTGAAATTGTTCAGTTTATCTTGAACTTTAAACTGTCTCAGAGTAATTAGCTTGATTTGGTGCTTTAACAGAAAGTAATCCTCAAAACTGTTAATAGAGTAAAAAACTGATAACAGAGAAAAGATAATGAAAAAGCTGTTAATTATCTAATTTTTAAAGAGTAAAAGATGATAAAATTTACTTTCTCATAAAGTTGTTATTATATAAGACATGTAGGAGTATGGAAATAAACAAAAACAGAAAAAAGTATCTAGTAACAATAAGACTGAAGTATAGCATAACTTTATGCACCCTGAAAAATGTAACCTTATAGCTTATGAGCTTTTAATAGCAATTTTATTTTTTAGTAACCTTGAAAAATTGAAAAATTTTTTACTTTTATCAGTATGTGTTTACAATATATAGTGATTACTTTCATTGTAAGGAATTGGTACATGCACACAACACATTTCAATTATTTTTTCCCTTCCCTTCACTCCTTTTTATTTTTATTTTTTTGGTACTGTGGATCAAACTTACAACCTTGTGCTTTCCAGGGAGGCGCTTATGCCACTGAGCTAAATCCCAGCCCTTACTCCTTTTTATTTTGGCAGCAACAGATTCATTTATTTATCTTATAAGATCTTATAAAGTTAATTATCATATATATAGATTCACAACTAGACTAATAGCCCCTAGAGCCACATAAAACACTCAAGCCAGTTACTTATTCTTGCAGTGTCAACAATTGTTCAAAGTGTACCATGGATGCATGTGTGATAAGAGATAAAAATATTAGTTTGAGTTATTGTAATGAAATAGATGATATTTATGCTAATAGAATTATTTTTTAAGTCATCTGAAACAAAATTTGTTTCTTGTCCTTTTAAATAATTTGTTAGTGGGATAAAGGCTTATGGCATTGATCTTGGAGAAATCAGCAGTTTACAGGTGAAAAAAAAGTTACACTTTCCTCCCCTTGTGTCTGAGGCTGACCAGATTCATGCCTGGCTGTTGGCCAGTCATTAACGATGGAAGCCGTTGTGTTCAGTGACTTTCCCATGTGCTTGCCAGAATTCTAGAAGTGTGACTGTTCAGTGCTTATTCTGGTAAGCCGAGAAGAAACCTGACTAGAGTTTCCTCAGATCTCATCAGCCACAGCACATATAAGTAGTTTAATCTTTTATAGTCTTGGGAAGACATTATTTTAAAAAAATTCCATAAAGCAATATAGAATTTAAAAAAAATCGATCTAGTAGAAAAGAGTCAACTTATATGTAATAAAACCCATTCCAGGTTATAAGCCTATCTGTGACAGAATAAGGACAAGAAGTTCATCGGTACATTTATTTCATTCATCTTTCTCTGCCTTTGCTTTCCTTCCTACCTTCCTCCTTCTCTCTTTCTTGTCTCTATTACCATCATTCACCGAATATTAAGCGTACCTCGTTTGACATTTCTTACCACAGACAGCACTGAGATCTAATGGAAAAAGACACACATTAAATAAATAACAAAACAGTATGGTGAGTACTAAAAGAAAACACAAAAATGATGCCTTGAGCTCACAGATGAGTAGATTACTGTAGATAAGCAATAACCTTTTCCCGTTGATAGTACAGTGGTTATGCCTGTGAACTTGGCAATCAGATTTGCTTTAAAATCTCTTCACTACTGATTAGCTGCATGATCTTTGACAAGTTCCTCAGTGTGGATTGGTTCATAATTCTTAGGGAAGGAAGATGCAATCAGACAAATGCTCCATCTCCTCCCTGTGTACGAATCTCGTCTAATGTCTACCTCCCCACCTGCCCTCTCGGCTGGACTTTGGACTTCATTCCTGTACCAACTCTAGGTTTTTTCTCTTTCCTTCATCTCATTTCTCTTGTGTATCATTTTTCCCTCTCTTTCTCTCCTCTTCATTCCTGCTAGAAGAAATGCCTCAACACCACCCATTTTAAAATCCCTTAAACCCGCATCGTTCTTCGGCTACTGCTCATTTTCTGTTTCTCCTTTTTCCAACAATATTCCTTAAAATAATGTTTAAAATACAGACTTACAGTCCTCATTTCCTCATGTCACATTTTTCTTAACCCTTAGTATGCTGGGAAAAACAGTCATCATCACTTACTACTGGGATCTAATGGACTATCATTATTTGAAATATTTATGTCATTTTCACAAGTAATTCAAAGAATAAAGGAGTTGAGAAAAATAACTTCATTCTAAATTGTTATAAACATTAAGCATAGAATATTTTTCTTTATCAAATAGTCTTTTTTTTTCTTTGTATCAGGGATTAAACTCATGACCTCATGCTTGCCAGGTAGGCGTTTATGTCCCTGAGCTAAATGCCCAGCCTCAAAGCATAGCATTAAAGATAGAAGAATGTCATGCCATCAAAGATAGAAGAGATAGTCCAGGTTTTTTTTTTGTCATAAAAATTGAGGATTGGTGCCCTTTCTATTAGTGTCTGTCTTAGTTACTTGTTGCTGAGACAAAATATCCAATGCCTAACATTGAAGGAGGAACAGTTTATTGTAGCTCGTGGTTTGTAGAGGTTTCAGTTCATAGTCGGCTGACTCCGAGGCAGGGCCACGTGGCAGAGGGACATCCCAGAGGAGAAACAGCTCATGGCAGGCAGAGGGCAGCAAAACAGAAGGCAGCAAGCAGTGAAGTAGTGAGGCGCCAAATGAGCAAGAGCTTCCCTCTTCCTCTCCCTTATATTCTACCCAGAGTACTTTTGCTTAGAGTGCGTAACGCTCACACTCAGAGATTTCCCATTATCCACTACCAGAATACTTCCAAACAAATCAGAGGACTAACTGAATAATCACATACCCTTGATCCCAGCATCACACACTACATCCAGCTGGCTGGAAAGGCCCAACCTATAAATGCATGAGGCTTTGGTGGGACATCTAGACACAAACCTTAGCAATACTTAACTGAATGAAAACACCAGGTTTCCTTTTGTTCTTAGAAGTACAGTATATTGTTCATTCATTGCTGTCTCTGTTCCTCAAACAGTCAAGATACAAATTTTAAATTATTTTCCTTTCAACATGAGGCCTTTTTGGTTTGAACCCTCAATTGTGATCTATTTTCTTAGAATGGCAAAAACTTTATATGCTAGGCCAATAGTCAAACAAAATGTCCTTGAACCCAACCAGTGCACCATTTTTTGGTGGGGGAGGAGATAGGATCAGGTAGAGGTATGGCCAGCTATGGGTCATACATTCTCTAAATTAAAACACAAACCACAGTGCGTTTAGAGTTACAACTGAGTAGAAGGTAAATATCATCTGTTGTTGATTAGGACAACCAGAATCCTGCCTCCTCACCAAGATTTACAGTAGCAAGAAACAAAACTTGCTAGGTGCAGTAGTGCACTCTGAGAGGCTGAGGCAGGGAGATCACAAATTGAAGTGCATTTTAGGCAAGTTAGTGAGAGCTTTTCTCAAAATAAGAAAATAAAATAAAGGGGTGGGAATAGGGCTCAGGGTGAAAGGCCTGGGTTCAATCCTGAGTACTGCGGAAAAAAACTCATTGTTTAGACATCCAGTATTTAAAGTTTTGTTTTAACTGTGATATACAGTAAGAAATGTACTTTATCTTATGGCCCAAATAACATATTCATACACACACACACACACACACTCTCTCTCTCTCTCTCTCACACACACATCCACACACACACACATTGTCATGTGCAGCTGAAACAAAAATTCACACAATTATAACTTTACAACATGAGATGTTCTGGAGCATTTTTTGTGCTATTATATTTTGTTTCCATTACCATGGAATTCCTTTTTTACTAGTACATGTGTGTAGTATATAATGTTGATTTTCCTTGTGTTGAGTTGGTGCATGTATATAACACAGTTTAATTCTTTCTTCTCATTTCCTATCTCTTCTGTCTCCTTTTGTCTATTGATCCCCCCTTCTCCTTTGAGAAAGATCTACCCCCCCTATTTCCTATTCTCTATTTTTATTTTGCTATTTTTTATACTTAGAGCTTCTCGTAAAAGAGAAACCATGTGATCCTTAAGCTTGTGTGTCTGACTTATTTCACTTAAAATTATGGTCTTAAGGTGCACCTATTTTCCTACGAATGACTTAAATTTGTCTTTCTTTAAGGCAGGCTAGTACTCCATTGTATGTAAATGCCACATCTTTTTCCATTCATCTTTTTTTTTTTTACTAGAATCAAATTCAGGACCTTGTGCTTGCCAGGCAGGTGCTTGTGCTGCTGAGCTATATCCCCAGCCCATCCATTCAGCTGTTAATGGACTTAAAACCCCTTCCAAGTTTAGCTATTATGAACTGTGCTGCTTATAAACACGGGTATGCATGTCTCCCTGTAGTATGATATCTTTAATTCTTTCATAGAAAAGTTTTGCCAATGATTCCTCAGATGGAAGACTCATACCTACAGTAGATAAAGAACTCTAAAAAATTAGACCCCACACAAAATGGAATTCTAGTTATAACACACACAACGGATTTCATAACCCACTAGTTACTCACAATCTATAGTTTGAAAAACAGCACTATTATGTTCATAAGATACCCTGAGAGCACCTTAAATAATTTGTAGAGAAGGGAGATCTATCTAACAGAGCATCCAAATGAAAAGGGGACTCAAGATGAGCTTCTCAGAGTGTTTCCCATCCCTTGAAAATAGAGGATGTCCATGATATTGAAATGAGAATTTGATATACTTAATGTGGTACATGGAAAAACAAGTTCCTCCAAGGGAGCTGGGAAGAATCAGAGTGTGAATAGGTGATAGGATGAATAAAAGGCTAGGAGAGTTCTGGAAGTTGCGGTAAAGTACATCTGCCACCCATCATTTCTATTAATTTAAAGTTAATTCACAATTTGGATTAACCTCAGATTTCAATATTCTGCCCACAGGAAGCACGTGTCATCAAGTGTGTGAACATTTGTTTACCATATTTTTATGAGACCCTCTAAATTCCCGGAACTGTACTTTTTGTGCTTGTAGGAGTTACTTCTAATACTTATGTTTTATTATTTTATAGCTTTGCACATCAAACTTTACTAAAGTATTAAATCAGAGAATTGAAGACCAAGAAAAATAACAATGCTTCTAATAATGGTAGTCTGGCTGATATTTATCGAGTGCTTTCTACCCTCAGTATTCACTTTGGAATTATCTCCTGTGAACTTGAGCTACGACTGACTGTAGAAAATAACTTTCATGTGGCTAGTTGTTCCACTCAAATGTTAGATTGTCTTTGCATTTAATAAGTTTTCTATAAATGATGCTTGAAATAATCTAGAGGGAAAAAGCTGAAATACTGAAAGCTTTAACAGTAAAACTTAGCCGGGACAAAATAATGAACCAATTTTAATAGTTCCTTTGTGACAGGTTTAACTTTTCTGTCTCACTTGGGGTTTTGAGATTTAGTTTTATCTTTATGTCTTTATTATGGTGTAGGAGAGTGGCTTGTTTTTCAATCATCGCTCTCTGCCTCCTTCATATTCAAGTTTTTCTACGTTTATTGGTTAAGATCGTACATTTTGGGGGGACAGTAAAATTTTCTCTAGAAAGTGCAGAATTAAAACAGCATACTGGAGATAATTTTATTTTCTCTCTAGCTCAAATGAATGCTGTTCGTCACACAGAGGGACTTTACTGAGGGTCCTGGGAGGCAGAGGCTGAGCCTTCAGGACTGAGGGTCCCCCATGCTCAGGTCTCCCAGGCAGAGGGAAGCTGTTTGGCATAAATGACAGTGGACAAATGTGGTTTCCAGTGCGAAAAGCCTAGCGAAAGCCACGTGGGATGGATGACACCGAAGAGAAAAGAAAACAGAAGGAGGTTTGTGGATGTTTAACTGAGATGGAGATTTAGACAAATATAGTACCTTTGAGTTCTTTCCTATGCGTATTCTCTCATTCATTTCCCTCTGAAGATACACAGTTGACCCTCAGTAACTGGGGATTGTTTCCAGGTCTCCTCACCCCCAGCTCACTGCAGATGCCCAAATCCACACTCTCAAATCCCATATATAAAATGGCACTGTATTTGCACATAACCTATCTCTAGATTATTGATAATACCTAGTACCCTGTAGATGCTTTGTAAATAGTTGTTATACTATATTGTTCAGGGAATAAGGATAAAATAATTCTATATATGTTCAGTTCAGATGCAATTTTTTTTTAACAACCAACAATTTGGACCCATTAAATTCTGTTTTCTCCTTTAATTCACTATCCATCTGGTGTACAAGGGCCTATGTTTAAATCTCAATTTTGTCCTTAATAAATCATTTGACCCTAGGTTAGCTCTTCAATCTTGTTTCTCAATCTGTAATAACTGAAGTGGGGGGTAATATCTTCACAGAGTTTTTAAAATATTGTTTTAAAATGTATGTCAAGTGCCCAGGTGCATAGGAATTGCTTAATAAAGGCAATTTTCTCCTCTCTCATCCATCAGTTGCAGACATCTACTGGGCCTCACGAGAGAAAGCATTTAACTCTCTGCTGAAAAGATCCTGTTGAGCTCTCAGGGCTCAGCTGAGTTTTAAGTGGTAGATTTCCCTCCGTTCTGACTTTTTAAGGAGCCCATTGGGTACCATAATGTGTATTTGTTGCTTGTCTGTTCAGCCGTCTTTCCCTTTCTAACAGTGCCCAGACTGTATCTCTAGGTGTCTATATTGACCTCTCAAACATTTTATCTGTTTCCCGGCAAGCTGGTCTCACTTTCTCTTTTGTCCCTTGGACACAGAGTTTGATGAAGAAGTAGACATACGTTCCAAGATCCGATCACACTGACTCTCAACACTCTTTAAAATGCAGTTCCACAGGCATTTTTCTAAACAGCTTAATGTCCAGGCTGTAGAGGATACTGTGAGGAAAACCAGTGTTGGGAGGAAGCTGACATATGGAGAAGTCAGAATCGAGAGAACTGGAGAGACTTAGAGCCAAAGAACTCCAATCCTGCTTATCCCATCCCTGAAGCCTGCTGTGCCATGGGCTCCAGTCCCCTTTATCACTAGACAAATTTGGGTTATCTCATTTTGGGGGACAAAACTACCATATGTTTGTTCATTACCACAAGGGGGAAGCAAGTATCTATGTTGTCACAAAATGAGTATTAATTGTTATTCTATGCATAATTTTGGCTGAAAATGAAACCACTTTAATGGCAAAGGTTTACACGCATATGAAGTTCTACAGTGTAACCTGTGCTCTAGGAATAATTTTAGGGTTACTACTGTGATTGAATTCAATAAGCATTAGGAGATTATCTAATGGAAAAACAGTCAAAGGTTTAACACAGAGCTTCTTAAGGGTTGGTAACACACTCCACTTTCATTCTGCTTTATATTACAAAATGTCAGAGCTTCACAAGAGACACTTGATAATTCCACAAGCATGGTACAGGATACTGTCTTACTGTCATTATTATGTATTTTGTCAAGGTGATATTTAGGATCAATGTCCACAGATTATAAGGATAAATACATGCTACCATAATGCTAGCTCAGTCAGTCTCCTTTACCTTTTCTGTTTTTGATACTGTTTTATAGAGTCATACATTATGAATTCTAAATTGAAATAAGCATAGGGAATTTATTGCATGTGAACTCTTTGGCATGAGAGCTGTTGTCCAAGATGTCATTCTGGCTTGTGAAAGTGATCTTGGCTGGCCCATCCCCCAGTTTGGTAGTATCACCCAAGTAAGTGTGCTGCTAAATACATCAGATATCCAGGGATTGTTCCAGATGCTGGAAGCATAGCACTATTGCTCTGGTCTGTAATGCAAATGCTTCATTTGTTTTTATATTTTTAGAGAAAAAATGACATTTAATTATTAAAATGATTACATTTATGGCAAGAAATTAAAACACAAGAATTTTAATGTACCAAGAATTAACGACTAACTGAATTTCTAAAATTCAGAATATTATGTTCTAGATCAGTAGTGGCACATGTGTTGCAGTGGTCTGTTTGTATCACTGAACATTCTATCAGTGTCACAAGCACTGTTCTACATTATTTTAAAGATTTGTTGCCTTTATATTCATATGTAAGGAGATACTCCTTATTGTCACTATTCTTGAACGTAGAGTGCCATGGCACTATATGCATATTGTCGTGCAACAGATTTTTGGAGATTTTTCATCTTGAAAAACCGAATCCATATACCCATTTAACAACTCTCTCCCTCTAACTCCAGCAGTTACTCCAGAACACTGTTTTGTGTTCTGCTTCTATGAGTTTGATTGCTTTACAGGGCATAATAAGGTGACTCATTCAGTTTTGTCTTTTTCTATCACTGGTTTATTTCACTTAGCACAATGTTCTTATGTTTCATCCCTGTTGGTGCATGACAAGGCTGCCTTTTTTTTTTTCAAGGTCAAACAATGTTCCTGTTTGGGTATCACATTTTCTTTGCTCATTTGCCTGTTAAGGGGCATGCAGGTTGCTTCTATCTCTTGGCTATTGTGAATGATGTTATAATGAACACGAATGTCAAAACTTGTGAATTTTCTTTTTTCCCCCCCCCTGTTGTTGTGGTTGGAAAAGATATTTATTATTTCAGTTTTGATTTTCAAGGCTTTTTTTAGTTTAATGTGTAATTTTTCCTAGAGATTGCTTCATGTGTACTTGAAAAGTATTCGTACTGCTATTTGTTGCATTCTACGTATGCCTGTAGGCTATAGAGGTTTCAGACCTCTGTATCTTCTGACTGATTGACCATTCTATTATTGCAAGTGTTACATAAATTCTACTGTTGTTGTGTTACTGTATAGCTTCCCCTTCATGTCTATCAACGTTTGTGTCATGTGTTTGGGATCTCTGATATTAGGTGCGCATATAGTTATATCTTTCTTGCCAATTTACCATTTTATCATTATATAGGGTGATGTCTTATTTTCTCCTTTTGACTGTTTTTGACTTGATTTGACTTGATAGTTATCAGTATAACTATTGTCACCTCTATTCTCTTTTATCATTTGCATGGAATACCTTTTTGTATCATTTTGGTTTCAGCCAATATGTGTCATTGTATGTAAAATGAGATTCTTAGTGACACTATACAGATGAATCTGCTTGTTTTTAGTCCATTAAGCTTCTACATTTATTGTTGTTGCTGGTACAGGGATTAAACTCATGACCTTATGCTTGCCAGGCAGGTGCTTGTGCCACTGAGCTAAATCCCCAGCCTGGGGATTTTAATCCATTTGCATTTGACTAGGGAATTTAATCCATTAACATTTGAAATAATTATTATTAGGGAATGATTTAAAATTGCCATTTTGTTGTTTTCCATATTGTAGTCATTTTGCTTTTCCTGTCATTGCTACCTTCCTTTGTGTTTGATTAATATTTTGTAGTAACATGTTTTAATTCCTTTTTTATTTTCTTTTATGATTAATTCATTGGTATTTTATTTATGGTTTCTGTGAGAAATATGTGAAACATCTTATAACTATTTTAAACTGGTAATAACTCAACTTTTAACACACACAAAATCACACTCCTTTATATCATCCCCTCATTTTGTTACTGAAGCAAAAAATTACAGATTTTTATATTTTGGATCTATTTACATAGTTTTATGGTAATTTTTACATTTAAAAGGTAAAAAACTTAAAATTCTATACCAGAATTAAAAGTGATTTGTGAATCATTATTGAAAGATTACAGAACTCTCTATTTGCATTTATCAAATATATTTTATGCAGTTGTGCTGTTATTTCCTGTCTTTTTATTTGACTCAAAGGACTTTTATTAACATTTCTTATAATGCCTATCTCGTGGTGATAAATTGCTTTGGCTTTTGCTTTTCTGGAGAGGCCTTTAATTTTTCTATATTTTGGGAAATTTACCAGGTATAATATTTTATTTTGTAGACTTTTTCTTGTAACACTTTAAATGTATCAATTTAATCCCTTCTGTTCTGTAACATTTCTTCTTAAAAATCTGTGGATAATGTTAGGAAAGCTCCATTATCCATGATGAATCATCTTCTCTTGGTACTTCAAGATTTTTTATTTTTGACTTTTAACAATTTTATCATAATGTATCAGTATGAGTCACATTGGGTCTATCATATACAATGGTTTTCTGTGATTCTTGAATTTAGAAATTCTATTTTGTTCCTTAGATTTGGTAAGCTTTAACCATTCTTTTTTTTTGAAGATGTTTCTTTTTTATTTTGAAGAGAATAAAACCAAATAGAGTCAATCAAAACAAAACGATGAATATGGTACATGACTTAAAAACAAAATACAAGGAGATCAGTAATGGCTACCATAATGCCTCTTGTTATCTTCAAAAGAATTATCCATATCATCGGGCATAATAAAATTGAACAAAACAGTACAGAACAAAACCAATAAAAACAAAATAATGGAGACATTGTAAGACTTAAAAGAAGATAATAATCAAACCACAATAGATATCAGAGTGCATCTTATTGTCTTCAAAATAGTTGCCTGTACCATCAGACTTTATATCTTCAGACAAAACAGAATAGAATGAAACCAGTCAAAACAAAACAATGAAAGCAATACAGGGCTTCAAATCAGCTAATAGGAAATAAAAAATGGTTACTGTAATAGCTGCCCATGCCATCAAATCTTATACAAGTAGACAAACTGAAACAGAATAAAACCAAACTAAACAGAACAATGAAAACAAAATGGGTTTCAAATCATGATAATAGATTAACTATGGCCACTGCCTTCCCTTTTTAAATAATTCCTCCCCTTTCACTTTCACAGGATGTATTATACATGTGGGATCCTACTAACTCCTTTAGTTTTTATGTTAGGGAGGCAACCAGCTATTCACTTAAGTGACTCTGAACCTTTTACCATTGAGCATGATCTCACGTTGTATCCATTTACCTACAAGAGCCTCAAGGTTATGTTTCTTTCTGCCTGAGTAGTTTTCCATTGTATAAAAGTGTCATGGCTTTGTAGCCAATCTGCAGCTTTCGGGTAAGTTACCCACATGTTTTTCTGATTTCCTGTCCCATAGAGCATTGTTTTCTCATCTTTGACTTTCAGTCTATAAACTCATTTTTGGATTAAATGTATTTCTTATACAAAGCATATTGATGGACCCTATCTCCTGATCCACTCTGCCTGGGTTTCATTTTATTCGTGAATTGAGGCCATCTATATTAGTGATTATGGCCATACTTCTCTGCTTCATCTCTGCCATACTATTTTTCTACCATTCGTTCCCTACTTTTCCCTTTCATTCCACTGTCTGTCCCTTTTTTTCCACTTTCTCTAGAATGTCCTTCAGTATTTTTTTTAGGGTTGGTTTGGTGGTCATGAATTCCTTCAGTTGTTCTTTGTCATGGAAATATCTTATTTCTTCATTAATTTTGAAAGATAGTTTTGCAGGGCACATTAATCTGGGCTGGAGGTTATTTTCTTTCAGGGCTTGGAATATTTCACCTCAAGCTCTTCTTGATTTGATGACTTGTGTTGACAAGTCTGTCATGATTCTGATAGGTTTTCTTTTATAGGTGATCTATTTCTTTTCTTTGACAAGCTTTTAATATTCTGTTATTGTGTTGAATTTCTGGGTTCTAGATTATTATATGTCTGGGTGTAGATTTGTTTGGTTATAGTTGGTTTGAATTCTACATGCCTCACTTATCTTAATATCATTTCCTTTTCCTATGCTTGGGAAGTTTTCTTTAACTATTTCTATAAATAGCCTTTGTATTTCATTTGTGTTTACCCCTCCTTCTTACTCACTGTTTTATTCTTAAGTTATCCTTCTTCTTGTCATTTTGTAGCCTTTGTATTGTTACTTCCTGTTTCCTTGTTATTTTTAAGAGATCTTTCCTTTCAGGATCACAAGCTGCAGACCTGTCTTCAAGGTTTGATAGTCTATCTTTATTTTCTTTTGAGCAGATTTGCCATTACTCAGTGGAGTTTTTAATTTCCTGTTACTCTCTTTGAATCTGTTTCATGCATACTAAATCCCCGGCCCAAATTTAAGAGACTTTTTTTTTTTTTTATCAGTACTGGGGATCGAACTCACGAGTGTGCACTTGCAAGGCAGGTGTTTATGCTGCTGAGCTAAATCCCCAGCCCCAAACCATTCTTTCTTAATATTGGCTCTTGGCCTCATTTTCTCTCTCTTCTCATTCTATTTTTGCCTACTTATTTGTGTCTCATAAATCCCTTGGATTATCTTCACTTTTCTTCATTTTTTCCTTCGTATTATTTTTATATGATTTCAGAGACTTGTCTTCCATTTTGCTCATTCTTTTTCTGAGTCTATTGTTGAAATCCTCTAATTTAGTTATGTTCTCCATGTACAGCATGTTTGCTTGTTTTTTCTTTTATTTTAAAAAGCAAAACAACAAAGAAATGATACAGAATTTAAAAAAATAGTAGGAAATTAACACTAATTAATACATATTGTTATCTTAGATATAATCACTCAGGTTACAAGGTCTAGGCATGAAGAAAATAATCAATCAAACAATGAAAGTACAAACTATTCTTTTTGATGAACAGAGATTAGTAGTATAGTTATTTATCTTGTATATATTTGCTTGTTTTAAAGTTTCTCTTTGTTTAAATTTACATTTTGTTTATACATCTATTTCTTCATTTAGCTTGATTTTTTATTTTTTTCTCTTGAAGCCTTTTGAGATTCTTCAAGATTATTGTATTAAATTGTCAGGTATTACATAATTTTCATTTCTTTTTTATTGATTTCTAGGATTTGGCTTGTTTTGACCTGATTCGTTGTGTGCCTTGTTATTTTATTATTATATTTTGATGTTATTTTGCACTTGAAAAAACAGTCACCTCTTTTGGCCTTTCCTATCTCACTTTGCTCAAGTTAGGACCTTCACCTAGAGATTCTGGGGTACACAAATATTTTCTGGGAATGTATCCCAATTAGAAAGTTTGCTGCATTCTTTTTTTAAAATTTTTTTTATTATTTTGGAGGTAGTGAAATACAACAGAAGAAGATAAAACAAAGTCAATTGAGACAGTGTAGTAAAATTGGTATAGAACGTCACATCAGGTTACCAGGATAACGGTAATATCTCGTTATCTTCACAATAGTTGTTCTTTCAATCAGGTATAGCAAAATTAAACCAAATACAGAACATTATAGAACTTATCAAAACAGAATATTGAATAGAGCAATACAATTAATCAGAAAAAGCAAAACAGTGATAACAATATTTGCCTTCAAAGAGATGGTAGAAGGAAATCCCCCTATTTGCTATATTGCATATGGTCAACCTTCCAAGAGATGCTCAGACCTCTGGCACCCATTTGCTAATGGGGGTGGGGGAATGGGATGTTTGATTCTCAACCCATGTGCTGGTAGGCTCATGGCTGCTTACTAGGGAGGAGAGCAGATTGATTGGTTTCCCAGCACCATAAATTCCAACATGGCACAGATCTTGAGAGACGCTGGCTGGTTCTCCCCCTGGGGTGGCTGCCACTTGCCCAAGCCATGGCTGCTTACCAGGGAGGCAGGCTGGTTGCTTGGTTTCCCAGCACCTTAGGTTCCAACATGGCGTGGATCTTGGGAGATGCTGGGTGGTTCTCCCCCTGGGGCTGCCACTGCTTGCTTGAGCCACAACTGCTTCTGCATTCTTTTTCAAGAGCTTGTAATCTCTCTCCTTCTGGTATCTGTCTGCTGTACTTCAGGTGACTTCTTACCTGGTTTCTGGTTTCTGGAGTTCTCAAAAAAGGCTTTTTGGACTGTATATTGAGGCTAAGTCATTGTCTCTGTGAGGAGCAAGTTCCGAGGCTTCTTGATTTTTTAGCTTACTGATAGCACTCTCTTATGTCTCTAACATTTTATAATAACCAACTTTTATTAATTTTTTTATATAATTAGAAGAGCATTTCAAGAAAGCTAAGTTTTAACAAAAATAGAGGTCCACACCTGAACCGAATCATGATGCACTGAAAGCAAAAAACGAGTCTACTGAAAGCAACGAAAGACGTGTGTCTCATCATGTACAAAGGATCTTCCATAAGATTAATGGCTGTTTTCTCATCATCTTATCTTATAGTTCTAAAGACATATGTCTCTTGCATATGCCAATATGGCTAAAGAGTCACAAATGGCATGATTTTTGGATTACCACTAATATTGAAAATCATGTTGCTTGATTTTATATTTGCAATGTCTGTTGATGAGAGAACAGTTTGTGGCATTTGCTCAGGTGTATTACCAAGGATAATAGAAAAAAATCTGAAGCTAAAAAATTGGAGATAAGATCATCAAGACTGAATAACAAATTCTTAAAAGTCTCCTGTCAAAAATGGCAACAGAAAGAAGGATGCACATAAAAAGAAAGAGGAAGGTAAACATGGGAGTGGAGTCTGCCTGTGAGATGAAAGCCAGAAAAATTTCAGAAGGACTCTGAAGCTGAGCTCTGCAGCACTCATGAGTAGAGAAGTAATTTGGGTGCATAGCAACAGAGTTGTAGGAAAAACATCATCTGTTTGAGGATGAGAAAGCAAACTGGGGAAGAGAGAGAGAAGGCAAGGCAGAGTGAGTTCAGCTCAGCATGAACATGGATTGTAATAACAGCACTTGTAATACCCTGAGAAAATAGACTGGTGGGATGGGAAGAGCCTGGAATCCATGACTGCTCACCTGTTACCTGTTAAGTGCCAGTGTGCCATTCTGTACATCAGTGTTAGCCTGTTTTACCAGGATGCCTCAGTTATATTCTTAATGATGGATTTAATGACATGGGCAAAAGAATTATTGCTATTGTTTTTATGGAGATTAAGTTGTCTTGAATTTTATAGAGTGTATGTTCTATGGAACTTAAAAAGTATCATATTGTTATACCTTTCCTATATTTCCTTTAATTTTAATTGAAAAAACATCTTCAATTTAATATAGAGCTAAATTTATGTTAAATAGAATTTATTGTAGAACTATACTTGTTTACAACTATATTTGTGATTTTATTGTTTACATGTTATTCCAAAATAGAAGCACTTGAAATATTTAAATTCAGGATACAGTTCCCTGCTTTTATGCAAATAGATACTTTGTAACATAACTATAATTCAAATATTCTATTCAGTGGAATATATATAATAAAACTTAGTCTGAAACAGGTCCCACTATTTTCTGAGACTTGTATTGATTAAAAGTACTTCTTAAAGGAAAAAATATATTGATAAAGTTTACCTAGAAGTTTTCCATGGTAATATTTTAATCATTTTGAATTTCTGAAAGTATATTATTTACATGTAATAACTATGTTAACCAAGCATTTCTCTTTACTATTCTATTTTAAAATAATGTTTAATGTATTCATCTTCCCATATTTTGTCCTTGCTACAATAGTACACTGTAACACTTTCAACAGATAGGAACTAGAGAGTAAAACTTTCCATTAGTTAACTTTTTAAACTAGGAAAGATCAGAGAAAAATGCAGCTTTAGGTCATTTTTGGACAAAATTGTAATGATAGTGTTCAATCTAATTTTTTGTAATGAGGAGCTCTTGCCTATTCTTACTACAAATGAGAATCAAGATCTCTTGAAAAAAATATTAACCATCCTATAGTTGACTATGTTTATGTATTTTACTCTTTTGGTGTGTTTTGCATAAAGCACATAAATATTTTGTGATTAAAAACTTTTGGAGGATATGAAAGCATGCCAAAAAAAACTTGAACCAAAATATATGCCATTTTCCTTGCATGGAAAGTTCAGATTTAAAAACACGCAACCACACACACACACACACAAACACACACAAATTCATTTATAAATCTGCTGTGACCCCAATAAAACACCTAATAGATTTCAAATAAAGTTTGACATACTATTTCTTTATGAGAAAAGTCATCTGTAAATTTGATTCTATTAGAATAAACAATATATGAAAAAGAAATTCAACAGAATTATATATAAGTGACATACAGAAGAAAATATTTCTCACTATGTGTTACCAGTAAAGGAGTAATACTCAGGATTTCTAAAGAGAACATTTGAAATATTTAAGCATATCTATAACCAGTAAAATGGACAAAAGATAGAGAAAAACAATGTACAATAGATGAAACATACAAGTTCAACAAACATAAATACTGAATTTAGTTGTATTGTCAATTGTATATTGTCAGTCAGGGCCCTCCAGAGAAACAAAACCAATAGGATCTCTCTGTGATTTACCATAAGGGTTTGGCTTACATGATTGTTGAGGCTGAGAAACCCCACAGTCTGCTGTCTGCAAGCCAGAGATCCAGGACTGCTGTTGGTGTAAATTCCAGGAGCACTGAGGGTGTAAATCCTAGTTCAAGGGCAAAGACCAATGTTTCAGTTCAAGCAGTAAACAATTCAGGGGGAGGGAGGGAAAGGAGGGAGGGAGGGAGACAGAGGAGAGAAAGAGAGAGAAAGAGAGAGAGAGAGAGAGAGAGAGCCTACTTTACTCAGCCTACCAATTGCTTAGCATTAATCTGTTTCAGAAACATCCATATAGACACATCCAAAAAGCATATTTACTCAAATATCTGAACATCATGTGGCCCAGATGAGTTGATACATAAAATTAACCATCACATATATTTTATCATAAGAACTAACTGAACTTTTTCACTGAATGATGATAGTTTAAAAATATTACTAAGAGCTCCAGTGGTGCAATTGGTTAGTGTGCGGTACTTATAAAAATATTACTAATAGCAAGTGTGGATAAAAGTGTGTCAGATATTTTGAGTCTTGATGGAGGATATTACTTGGTATGGACACTGTGGAGGGAAATTCAGTAGCATTGGTTAAATTTTAATTGTTCATTCTTTATGACAATTCCAATGTTTTTATTATTTTTTTGAGTTAATAATAATTTTATTTTATAGTTTTCATCACTTTTTGTTTGTAATTTTTAAATTTTTAATTTCTAGAAGTTCCTCTTTTTCTTTATCTTTTTAGTTTTTTAAAAAATTTTATTTTAAAGAGAATAAAACCAAACAAAATAAAACAAAATAAAGTCAATCAAAACAAAACAATGAAAGTGATACAGGACTTCAAAACAGGATAAGAAATCAACAATGGCTACCATAATACCTCTTGTTATCTTCAAAATTGCTTCCCATACTGTCAGACATAATATAATCAAACAAAACAGACCAGAATAAAACCAATGAAAACAGGACATTGGATAAAACAAAATGATAAAACATAACAAAACAAAACAGTGAGAACAATATTGGATTTCAAAAACAGGACAGAAGGAAATCTCCCCTATTTGCTATCTTGCATGCTGTTAACCTCTCAATAGATGCTCAGCCTAGGGGCTCTAGGCCTGCAAAGTCAATCAAGCAATCCAAGCATTAAGTTGCTTTTGTACCTCAGTTGCTAACAACAGCAGGGGGGAGGGAGAGGGGCAGGGCAGTTGGCTCATGGGAAGGGCAAACTGGCTTCTTGTTTGCCCTCCTGCAACCCTCATGTGTTCTTTACAATATTAACCTCTATGCTTAGCAGTGGGGAATGAAAAAGTAACTAAGGGGATATGTTATGCTATTTTAGGAAGAGCTATAAAACATGATGTTCTATCATAGGGGTGATTTACAAAACATATTATGATATGAAAAAAGCAAGCCAAAGTACACATGACATATTGTATTAAAATAAAAAACCTGACTACCAGCACAGGACACTACATGCACTCATACGTGACACAGGGTACCTTGGAAGGACACACGCCATGAGATAACTGGTTTCCTAGTCAGGAGTCTGAGGGTGTGGGTTGGTGGACAAGAATGAATTTAACTTATTGTTTTTCTTTTAAAATGTGTATTTTTTGACTGACACATAATATTTATATATGTTTATGAGGAAAATGTATTCTGACTCATGTATATAAGGATAATGATCAATTGAGGTTAATTGGCATATTCATCACCTTAAACGCATCATTTCTTTGCGGTACATTAAAAGTCATCTCTTCTATTTTGAGACATAAAATATCTTATTTATCTTAATTTGAATACTGTCATGGAAATTTATTAAGAAATTGGTTATACAATTAAGCATTTATTATTAAAGCAATTCTAGAGTGTCTAGCTCAGAGTCGGAAAGATGCAGGCTCAAATAGAGATATAGGGGAGGGTAAATCTTGCTAGAAAAATATAAAAAACTGCTTCAGTGAAGTAGTTTTCTGAGGCATAATGGCACTTGTAGGTTTAGAGGATGGAATGGAAGATTTCTAAAGATAAAATTTCTAATTACAGATCTGCTATGCCTTAATATACCTCTTGGCTCTCCACCAAATCAATAAGGGAACACCCTTCCTTTGTGCTGCTAGCATTGAGGACTGACTTGCACAACCTCCTTCACACTCTTATCTAGTCTTCATTGTAAGGATTGTGAGGCAAATGCCTGGCATGAGATAAGCCTGTGATTATAGGACAGACTGTGAAAAATGGCTCATACGCAGAATGAAATATGTATGTAAATGTACTTATCATATCTTCATGAAATGGTCGTTTCCCTGAAGATTTTCCTGATGCTCAAAGGACAAAGAGGCAAGAAAGCAAAGGCGAGGAGGACAGGGAGTGAATGAATTTGCATGTCTGTTTTATAAAAAGAATAATATGTGATCATTGGTTCTCATGGCTAGAGACTGAATACTTGTTTTAACACAGGATTTTATAACTAATCTTGAGTTTACGTACAGGGAAAATGGGTGAGACACACCTTAAAAGGTCTTCCTAGAATCATTCACTCATTCATTCACTTGATGGGTTTCTGGTACCTTGGTGGACAGACACTGTCCTAGGTGGCAATGAAATAATGGGAACCCAGAGCTTTTGTCTTTGTGACGGTTAAATTGTGGGTCATAGGCTGAAATGAAAAGGAATTATATAATACAATGACTGAGAGATTTAAAAGCTCTGTGTAAATTAATAAAGTCCTTGGAGAATCCAAATAAAGAAAACTGCCAGCTCTAGTGGGAGTGGGAAGGGGAGGATTCCCAGGCAAAAGGAATAGTAGCAAGTGCAAATGCCAGAGGCAGGAGAACTTGATATGAGTCCACATAATGTAAAGGGAAAAAGATGGATTTTGTTCTAAATGCAATAAAAATTATTGAAGAATTCATAGTGGCCTAGTTTGGATCACATTTTGATTATTGATAGCAAAAATATTTAAAACAGAAAGAAAACTATCTTAATTATGCTTGTTGCTTCCAAAATATCTTCTAGTTAGATAAGCACTATTGGGAATTAACAGTTTTCATCTGCTTGGATTTTGGATTGGTGAATCCAAGACAGTAATCACTAAGTAAAACAGAAGTAAATAAAATCTATTTTATTAATTTTATGCAGCTAAGCCCTCAGGATAGAGATAAAGTCTACCAATAATGTTTTTGTCTTTATCTGTCTGTTGAGATAAAAATTCCTTCAACCTGGAACATGTGCCCTTAACTGGATTATCAAATGAATTTTCCTGTCAGTATTAATTTCCACAGTGGTAATTTCAAAATTCAACAAATGCAAGACAAGTTTCTGCTTTAGAGAAAACAATTCAATTCTCTATTGATGGATAAACAGTTTAGCATGAGATCATTTGATAGCTTCTGTCTTAAGTTATTTGGCCTCCCAAGGCAGAAGTATTTTTTAGAGCTAGCCCTTGCACCGTGTCATTGTAATGACATCGTAAAACAGTTCTTTTTATACTTTCCAATAAAACAGTGTGACACCTTAAATCTGAGTTGCTTTACTTTTTAAGGGGTGAAGAATGCAAGATTCCTTTCCATCCACCTCCCTCCAGCAAGGCAATCATCAGGTACAAAGCAAGAAGCTCAGGGGAGACATAGTCTCACTCTATAAATACATTCAAGGTAACCAGATAGAGGGGAATTGTTCACAGTCTGGGAAGATAAGAGTACAAGGTGACAATAACCTAGAATCACTCAAAGATAGGAGTTTAGGTTGTTTTTCACTGGGTAAAGATAACACACTCACATGCAAACACTCACTCTGCTGGGCCCAGGAAAGTTTGGGGCATGACATTGCGTGTGTAATGAGGCTCTTTGTTTTGAGAGCTGGGGTGAGGGTTCAAATTGGGTTGGTGGGGGTCCAGGGAGGGCTATGCAGAGAGACAGTGTCTGTCTAGTGTTCAACTAGAAAGAAGCCTCTAAAACAACAGTAACCCGCTCTCATTAAAACTTCAATTTAAAAAAAAACAAATGATGGAAAGCAAGAAATTCCTGTATTTCTTTAACTCTGTCCTTCCTCAAAAGGATACTGAGTCAAAGCCTTAAAAACTAGATACCTCTTACACAGAAGGTGTCTCTGTGTGAGATTCCTGTTGTGTGTTCTGGGAAGAGAATGATTATCATTTTAATTAATGTTATCCTGTTGTCCAGGGTCAACTCTATTTGTGCTTTGAGTCACAGGAACTGAGGTCTTGCTCATCAGCAGTATCTGAATTGATGGAAACACCTGGAGGTAGCAATTTGTCAGAGAAAATGTATTGTTTCTCTTTCTTTCTTTCTTTCTTTCTTTCTTTCTTTCTTTCTTTCTTTCTTTCTTTCTTTCTTTCTTCTTTCTTTCCTCCTTTCTCCTTTCTCTTTTTTCTCTCTCTCTTTCTTTCTTTCTTTCTTTCTTTCTTTCTTTCTTTCTTTCTTTCTTTCTTTCTTTCTTCTTTCTTTCCTCCTTTCTCTCTCTCTTTTCTCTCTCTCTCTCTTTCTTTCTCTCTCTCTCTTTCTTCTTTCTTCCTTTCCTTTGTACCGGGAATTGAACTCAGGACTTTGCCCTTACCAGGCAGGCACTTATGCTGCTGAGTTCTACCCCCGGCCCTGAACATATTGTTTCTAATACACGTTCTACCTTTTTGAGGATAAGCCTTCTATTTCAATAGCTGGCAATGTTGAGGTTTATGCTGGTTGTATCCTGAAACTGTACTTGCTCAAGCACATAATGGAAACTAGGCTATTGATATTAGCAGATAGTCCACTGGCAAATGTCGTCTTCTTTGAATACATATGTGAGCTGAAATTCCCAGGATTTTCTACTAGCAATGACATTTTGCAAATATTGGTTTAATGTTTTGATTTGCCTCATTATTTGGAATCCTATATACCAACAAGTACCACAAGTAGAACTTGCTTTAGTTTTCCTTAACATGGTATTTGGATAATGTAAACTGAAGGTGGAGCTCTAAATGCATACTAATGGGAAAGCACTTTGACTTCTATCATTCCTGAAATAGAAGTTTGATGAACCACGAGGACTGATTGTGTGTGCCTGGGTGCCCCTTTTGACATTCTTAGTGCTGGTCTAAGAAGCTCCCATTCTGAATGGAAATCTTGACACCCAGATTGCTGTTTAATAATAAACATATTTTATTATGACTTAGATTTTACAATTACTTCTTATGTATATCATACAACAATTGAAAAGTTTTATGTCACCCTAGAAAAGAAAAATCTCCATTAAATAGAAAGATCAAAAGGGCATAGGAAAAACAAGTCAATGCACTGAAAATACGGAGTGATTGGCAGATATGGTTCCAAACTGTGCTTCCAAAGCATGAAAATAAATTAGAATCCAGAAGACTAGGGAGGCAGCCAACTAGCCAATTGATTATCAGATAAGTATAATTAACTTCCTTTTATTTATCCTGTTGCCAAGTTGTTATCTGTCTTCCTGCATTGAGGACCAGGCATGTATACACCACGATGTTTACAAAGGCAGTAGAGATGCACAATGTCTTATACCAGAATGAGCTCCACACAGTCTCTGGAACCTCCAGGCTTAAATTTTCTTGAAAGTATAACTTGGGTTTTTGTGGAGTAAGGGGGATGTAAACTCAGGGAATTCTGGTTGGGCGAGAAACATGTGGAGTCCAACTGCTCTGTACATAAAATCCCAAGCAAGGCCCTACTTTCTGGATGTCTCTGCCTTACCTGGACCCTCCCATGCATACATATAACCTCTCAGGGCTCTGAAAGGCACCTGTGCTGCATTCTATGATGCTCTGAAGGCCTAGAACCTTCAGCTTTGCTATTCTTCTCCATCACTACTTCTTTCTGCTTTTTGATTTTAAAAAATCATTAATTTTTAAAAAGCAATTCTTTTTGTTCCTCTGATTCTTTGTTTTGCTCTGATTCTCTTTAAAATCCTCATCAGGCTCTTTTTGCCTTTCTTTCTGATTTTTCTTTCTTTTTCTCTACCCCTCTTCTCCCTTCCTCTTTCTCTTCTCTCTTTTTATCCACCTTTATTTCTGCCATTTTTATGCATCAGCCTAATTATTCTTTTGTGAAGCCTGACCCTATGAATGAAAGAAAAAAGGGCAGAAGTGCATTCTGAAGTTGCATGATGTTAAGGTTATTCAGTAAATTTGGAAGAAACTTTCTTTTTTTTACAAGAAGGAAGATACATGGAGACATATTTGGAAGAAATATCATGAATCCACCATAGGTAGATTCATGTGAGCTAGTGGCATATTCTGTTACAGTAAATGGCTTTTGCTTACTGTTACACCTTCAGATCTTTATTGTAGTTGTTCAGATATGTGTGTTTCTTTGCTCTGAAAGTCAGACCTATTTCCAGCAGTCATTTTACTGGAAACATGCACCATTTTTCTCTCTTGTTTCCAGCTTAATGACATGCATTTTTCAAGACAGCCACAATCAAGGTGAAGAAGTTACAAAGTTGTTTGCCATTTGCGTGATGATATTAAGTAGCCCGTCCATCAGTCCATCAATA
>PVLA01010749.1:0-60201 GCA_004027455.1 Hydrochoerus hydrochaeris
GCCGGTCCCGCGCCTCTGTCTCTGTCAGCCGGTGGCTGCCTTCCTGTGGCCCCAATAGGCGCTTTCGCCCCGCCAGCAGCTTTGGATCTCAAAGCCTCCTCCTATTTCAACATAATTTCTACTTTTTTTTCTTCCTCTGTTTAAAAGAATTTAGGAAAATACATGTAACACAGGGAAGATCACTTTTACTATTTTAATTAGTAAGTTACAGTTTTTGGTTTTTTGAGACAGGGGCTAGCTATGTAGTTCAGGCTGGCCTTGAGCTCGCTGTGATCCTCCTGCCTCAGCCTCCCAGGTATTGGGATTACAGTTGTGTGCCCCCACTCTTTCACAGTATAATTCAGTGGCACCTACTCAGCACTGTGCAGCCGTCACCACTATCTACTTTCCAAACATGCTTTGCACCTGCGGAGGGAGCCCTGCGCCCGCTCTGCCGCTGCCGGACTGTGGCAACAATCCGTCTGTTTCCGGTCTTCACGGATCTGCCCACTCTGGACACTTCACTTCACTGTCGCTTCACCGGCTTCATTCTGTTCCCCCACCCCAACATTTTTTTTAATAGTCCTTTGGGAATCTTGAAAAAACCAAACCCTCAAAAACCTCATGCCTGGCGCCCACCCCAGGCATCCTGATTTAATGGCCCGGGATCTGACCGGACATCTAGGCCTTTAGCAGCTTCCCAGGTATTTCTAACACTCAGCAGCACCCGGGGCCACTACCCTCGCAGGGCTGTGCGTCCCGTGTCCAGATGGGTAAACCGAAGGCAACAGAGACGGACAGGCACTCGCCCGGGTTACACAGCGTGTCTGGGGTGGAGCCGTTCTGATGGATGAATCTTAACTGCCCACATGTATGGGCAGCACAGCACTCTGGGACCCCACTGACCCCCCACCACTGACCCCCCAGCCCGGCATAACTGCGGCTGTGTCTGTCTCCTGTGCCTCCCAGGCCTTGGGTGGGGTGGGCCACACAGCTGGAGTCTGATCAGTATCCCAGAGGCAGCCGCTGACCTTCAGCCTCTAGGGAGGTGGGGACAGGGACCCCCTGTGCTCCTGCTTGTGCCTCCTGGGCAAGGAGACACCCTCAGTGGGCACCCCCCTGCCACTCCCTCTCTGGTTTTGCTAGTAAAACCTCAGGGGAACAAGCTTGTAGCTTCCAGTCTCTAGGGCAGGATGAGTCTTTATGCCATCATGGTGAACCCTGTTCATTGGCTCGCGGGAGGCCATGTGACTCAATTCTGGCCAATGGGATGCAAGAATGTCTCTGCTGGAGGATGCTGGGAATTCCTCGCCTCGCCTCTCCCTGTTGCTATTGGAGACTGACGCAGGGATGTGCTCAGCTGGTGCCACGGAAACGAGACCTCTTATTTGAAGGCAGCTACAAGATCGTGTTATTTGCAGCTGCCACTGTAGCAAGGGATCTCATTGTTGGCTTTTTCTCCCTCAAGGACAGAGGGGACCAGAGGCCCAGGTTCATTTCTTAGCATTCTTCTCGTTCACCTGTTTGCCCCAAGAAACTCAAGATCCTCAAGACTATCAGCCCTCTAGGGGTCTTATCTCCAGTGACAACGATCATGATAAAGGCCTGTAATTCCAGCACTCAGGAGGCTGAGGCAAGCAGATACCAGGTTTGAGCCCAGCACGGGCAACTGAGAGACAGCCTCACCCTGTGTCAGAAAAAAAAAAAAAAAGGAAAAAGAAAAAAAAAGAAAGGCTTGGCGATGTAGCTCAGTGAGAAGGTACTGGGTTCAACTCCCAGTACCGCAAAAATAAATAAATAAAATAAAAGGGGAAAAGGTTAACACTTCCTCTATGCAAGTACATTGAATATTGTTTTATTTAATGCTCACAGAATACCCTTAACATCCCAGAAACTTGGGTCCTCTTTGTCACAACTGAGGAGATTTAGTCTCAGGAGATTGGTCACTAGGAGGTAGGAGCACCCACAGCTTCAGGGAGCAGGCACAGCCCCGCTCTCCAGCAGACCCTTCCCTTCTGCAAACTCTCCAGTTCAGCTCTTCTCCATGGGTATTTCCCAGTGATCACATGTGAGGTCCTTTGTAGTTGTCACTGTCAGGCCTTTGGATGGGTCACCCGCTGTGATTCAGCCTCTGCCATCTTCTGTCACTAGTCATTCAATGAATATGTGCTGGACCCACTGGGTCCAAAGGTCCCTCTAAACGTGTGTGTGTGTGTGTGTGTGTGTGTGTGTGTGTGTGTGTGAGAGAGAGAGAGAGAGAGAGAGAGAGAGAGAGAGAGAGAGAAACAATCCCCGTCTTCAGTCAGTGCAGCCACAAGTGGCTTAAAGGTCTTTTGGTTGACAGCAGGCTGGGTACACGTCATTGGTCATTGGTGACCTTGCAGCCGTCCGGTGCTGTGCCCACTCTGATGTTCACATGATGCAAAATCACCTAATTACGAGCCTCACCTCGCGGTGCATTTCTGAGAATGACTCTGCTGTAGGCGACACATACTATATGCGCCCTGCTGTTCAGGATTTGCTGAGTTCCGTGCTCCGTGTGTGCACTGCGCACGCGCAGTACGGGGTTATCTGGTGCCTGGAGAGGCTCTGCGGAATTTTTTGTGAAATCAAGTCACTTCAAGGCCACAAGCCGTGGCGAGTGGCGTTGGACCCAGGTCTGTCCAGCTGGGGTCGGAGTCGGGGCTATTTGAGCTGCTTTTCCAGGGGAGGTGCCCATCATCCTGGACATGGCAAGGACCCCTAATTGTCACAGAGGACCCTGCAGGTCCAGAGCCCTGGGTGACTTCCGGGACACTTTTAGGAGCACACTCAGCCCTCTGTGTCCACGGATTCTGCATCTCTGCATCCAGCCAGCGTGGACTGAGAATATTCAGGAAAAGAATTGCATTTGTGTGTGTGGGGTGGTGGACACCCTTTTTCCCTGTCACTGTTCCCGAGCACGGCACTGTCACGGCTGTTTAGAAAGCTTTGACCTTTAGAGGGGAATCATACGTTGTGTAGAGGTGATTTAAAATACCTGGGGTCCAGGGTTTTAGCTCAGTGGCACAAGTCTCTGCCTAGCAAGCAGTTAGATCCCCTGTACCCCCCTGCAAAGGTACATGGGAAGATGTGTGCAGATTATACACAAATACACCATTTTATGGAACAGATTTGAGCATCTGCGGGTTTGGATATTCCTGGGGTTCATGGGCCCATTGCTCCAGGATCCTGAGGTAGGACTCCACGTTCTCCTAGGTTGTCCCTCTGAGACTCAATGAAACACATCTGTGAAATGGGTACAGCTGCCTGCTGCCCTTGCTTACTGTGGCGCTGTGCTCTGCAGCCTCCTGCAGGGGGTATCTTTCCTTTTACGCCCCTGCTGGCCCCAGCTCTCTACTCCTCCCTTCTTCTTGGGCTATAGAGCTATAGAACAGGGATTGACTTCTGGGGAGGGACCTGGTTACAGCGCCCCGCAAGGGACAAACCTTCAACCTCAGCTCAAGCACAGAAGGCGAGGAGGCCACCTCCCATTCACCTCCCAGGCTAGCAGCTGCCAGAGCTGGTTTCTAAGCTGAGGGAAGAGGAGGAGGAGGACGAGGGCTGCGCTGGACAGACCAGGCCTAGCTGGGTTTTGAGTGCAGGGATTTGTCTCTGAAAGGCCCTTCTGGCTCAGTCACCCTGTGGGGTCAGCTGTTCCCTGCATCACTCACTTGCGCTTGAACCAAAGCTTCCAGATAAGGATTCTGCATTTACCAGAAATCCAGCTGGACCGAGGCTGTCCCGGAAGCGTTGGGTTCACCAGACACAGGGACGGTTCTGGGCAGGCCGAGCCCTTGGCTGGTGGCTTCCCACAGGGCGCCTTGGAATAAAAACAGGGGAGGCTGAGCGAGCACTTACGAAGTGCTCGCCAGGTCCCCAGGGTGGTTCCAGGCCTGCGGCTGTCTTCGCTCTTCAAGTGCTGTGTGTTCCTGGAGAAGTCACTGGACCTCTCTGAGTTTCAGCCTTGTTCTCTTTTCTTCATGTCCATGTGTCTACTTCACATGGCTGTTTGGGGACCTTAGCAAGCTGTTAAAGTGCCTGGTGGTAGCTTAGTTTTAAGTTGATTTTTAAATTTTTCATTCACAGTAACACAGTTTCAGGCTGAAACCTGAAGCCCCTGTATTTTTCTGGGCCCGGCAGGCAAAAGGGAGGGGGAGTGACCAGAGCCTACAGACTTGGGCCCTGAAAATTCTTCTCACTTTGTCCAGAGTGGTCAAGACCCTGTGCGGATCTGTGTGGATGGGGACTCCAAGGTTTCCCACAGTTAGGGGAAAACGGATTTTCAGACCATGATCCAATGAAAATAACTGACCAGAATGCATCTGATGAGTTTCCTTCCAGCTACACTAAGAGTCACAACCTTTTCTATTGAGAGGACAGTTGCATGCAATGTAATACTGCCAAATACAAGTGTATTTTTTGCATTAAAAGATGAAAACATAGGGCCAGGGATTTAGCTCAGTGGCTCAAGCGCTTGCCTGATAAGCACAAGGTTGTGAGTTCAATCCCTGGTACAAAAAAAGATGAAAACATGATTGTATATTTTGTTTCTTATCCAGTCTAAAATCACCATCCTTCCTTTTTGGAGAAAGAGACTGACTTCTTTTTTCTTTGGGCTGTTTCAGTTTTTCCTTTGGTGACTGGCAAATTCTGTTCCCCTTAGGAAGTGATGGGGTGATGTCTTTACCTTTGGGGAATTTGTTTTGGAATCCACAAAAAATGTGGAAGTTGTCCAAAATGTCCCAAGGGGGAAAACAGTTGAGAGTGAATCGCTCAAGAAGGTGGGTAGGGGTGTCATTTTCTTATGTCACTCCTGACCTTATCCAGCTCACGTATTCTCAGAAACAGAGCTATGTTACCCTCAGTGGGGCAAAAATTGGTCCTTGGGGCAGAAACATGATTGTCAGTGAGTGGGGAGAGACACAGAACTGCAGACAGGAAAACTCAGCAGATGTCTGCATGGGGCCTTGTCCTGGCTTCCATATGAGCAGCCCAAAGTCCTTGCAGCTGATTAGTATCATCCTGGATAAAAGACCCACAGAAGTCTCTCTGGGATCCTTTAGTGAAAGAGCCCTTTCCCTGTTCTTCTGTGGATTCCACAAATTAAAAGTCCACCCAAACATACTGAATTGCGGTCTGTTTTTGAGTGTATTGTTAAAATGACAGACAGAAATCACGATGAAATTTAAAGGAGAAGGAAAATCTGGAAAGAAGAAGAAAATTTCTCTAGGCATCATAATTAATGTCTGTAAAATCATGAAGCCAGAACTGGATGCTACAAAAGAATAACCCGGGACAAGTAGGGGCACTTGGAAATGTATACGTATGTATCTCATTCATCAAGGAAAAATAGAAGAATTGGAAAAGAAAGATGAGAAGTCCCAGAAACAGAACTAAAATAGGAAGACGGGAAAAAGGAGGAGTAGAAGAATATTAAATAATTAATACCACTCGTTCAACATCCAACAGGTTCTGGTAAGAAAGAATAGGGGGAAACAAAGGAGACCTGGAAGTAAGCAAAGAACTAATACAAGAAAATAAAGGCAATGAAATGAAACACATTACTGCTGATTTTAAAAGGTCTACACAGCACAGAAAATGAAAGGTTAAAAGCCTTTGTTCTAATAAATTTCCCAGTGACCTGTTTTATCAAGCCTTGAAAACGATTCTGCTGTGCACCTAAACCACAGGTCAGAGCCACCTAAGTCAGGCCAGCAGGAGTCCTTTATGGATGTACCTTTCACGTACCACCTCCTAAACTCTAGAGCTTCTCTTTCTCCTATCTGTGCCACCTTCATGGTGCGCTGATCACAGTGTATAACCGCAGCTTTCTCCCTACCCCCCCTCACCGCAGTTTCAGGTTCCTGCTGAGTCACGTGGTGTCTATGGTCCAGCAATTGACGCATGGCAGGATTGACACCTGGAATACAACTGTGACTCTGGGACACTCCAAACTAGTGACCCTCCAAGCGGTCAGAGGCTCTAGGTCATCTTTGGGGATCCCATTTTTATTTCAATAAAATTATTACATTATTTTAATGAATGTTCAGAAAGATAGCCAGCACATTCCATCCAGATTTTAAGGTTCTGATTATGCTCTTTTCTAAAATAAATTTCAAGTTTTAAAGAGAAAAGTGAGTTGACTATGTAGAGAGTCACACAGGGATGTACAGGTATGTCAAATGTCCTCAGTGTTGTACTCAGACTAGTGACACTTAGGAAGCTACTATAAAAATCATGGTTTGTGTTCAGCCTTCCTGTGATCTTTAGTTAGTTAGTTAGTTTGTTTGTTTTTTGAGACAGGGTCTTGTTATGTAGCCCAGGCTGGTCTTGAATGAATGCATGGCAACCCTCCTGCCTCAGCTTCCTAGGGCTGGGATTACAGGTGTACACTTCCACTTTCCACTTCCTGGGATCTTTAATGACCAGGTGCCCCTGGTACCATAGGTCTTTAGCTGATGTCTGTGACATCTTCAAACACTGTGTGCTTTGTTTTCAAGAACAAGGACACCCCAGAAGACCAAGTCCCCAACATGTCCACTATTGAAAGATTCTCCTTTCTCTTTTCCTCATCAGCCCCTCATCTGGGCCCTGCTCCCACATTTCTGTGCCCCCATCTCCTCCACTGTACCCTTGAATGCTTATGACCCAGGACCCACAGAAACTCAGCTCCGGGAAGTGGACAAGCATCTTCCTCCCGTGTCTTTGATATTTTGAAATTATTTTTCCTCTTTCCTTCTCCCAGAATCCCAGCTGACTTGCAGGGCTTTTTCAGTGAATTCCTGCTTGGTTTATTGTTTATTTCTCTTTCTCTCTGTCAGCCATGTCTTTTAACATAATCTCAGTGGCTTCAAAAATGACACTGAAGATCCACCCAGGTCTCTGATCGCTCTGTTTTTAGGTTTTTCTGGGTTCTAATGAGTACAGCCCTGTATATTGTCATCATTGAGGTCTTATCCTAAATTTTACCACCCTGGAGATCATTTTTATGAATTTATTAGCTGTGACCCCCCAAGCCAATTGCTTTCCACAGTATTGCAATATTTTATTTTATTCTTAGCACTAATTAGCATCTCATTTAATCATTAATTTGCAGATCTGTCCTTTGTTGTCTTAGTTCTATTTCCCTGAAAGCAGATCCCAAGATGGGAACATTATTGATATATTTAAGGATTTCTCTCAAACAGGAGAAGGGAGAGAAGCTTTGTGGACATAGGAAAAGGCTGAGCAAGGATATAATTTCCAGAACAGACAAACAGACCAATGGAAATAGATTCACACCTATGCCATTTTCAGCCAGTTAAATTCATCAGGAAAGGAAGATATTTTCCACCAGTAGCCCTGGGACAGCTGGGTGCACATATGAAAATATTACCCACCTACCTTGCCTTACACAGGGAATTTTGAGAGTGGTCATAGACTGAAATGTGAGAATTAAGCTATAGAACTTCTAGAAGAAAATATTGGAAAATAACAACCTTGAAGGTAGGCAAAAGATTTCTTAGAAAATACACAAATATATACTAACCACAAAAGAAAGAAAGAAATATTTCAAAGCTAAAATGAAAAGGCAAACCATAGCTTAGGAAAAAATAATCTCAACACATAGTTATTGTGAAATATATATATAAAACACATACAAACAGGTAATGTAATGATAACTCAGTGAAACAGATAAAGATTTGACTAGATTTCTTTAGAAGATGTCTAAATGGCTTATAAAGACATGGAAAGGTATTCAACAACATTGGCCATCAGGAAACTTCAAATTTAAACCACAGGAAGATATAATTTCAGACCTTCTAGCATGAATAGATTAGAATCCAACAAACCACACATTACCTAGGACATAGAGCAGTTAGAACTCTGTGTATAATGGTGCCTTCATTTTGGAAGATTCCTTAGAAGTTTATGAAGTTATACACCCGCCTTATGACTGAGTCATTCCTCTTCTAGTCAATTACTCAAGAGAAATAAGACCATATGTTCACAAAAAATCTTATGCAAGAATTTTTATAGCAGCTTTATCTATAATACTCATAGATTGGAAGCAATCCAGATTTCCATCAACAGAAGAAAAGATTTATGCATTTCTGTATTTTCATACAATAGAATGCTTCTCAGCAGTAGAAGATCAGTTACTGATATACACCAGAAAGATTAATTTCAAAGATTTATACAAAAGAGCCTGTATTACCTGATTCGTGTATCTGATGGTCAAGAATAAGCAACATTGCTGGGTTTGGTGGTGCACAGCCTTAATCTCAGCAATTGGGAGGCTGAGGCAGGAGGATCCCTTGGAGTTTGAGGCCAACCCTGGACTACAAAGTGATTTCAAGGCCAGTTTGAACTGAATGGCAAAATCTTATCTCAAAAAAAAAGATAAATAAAAATAGACAAAATTAATCTATAGTGGCAAAAATTCAGGATAGTGGTTGAAAAATTAAAGCAGAGAGCAGGAGTTGGTGATGGGGACATAGAAGTTTTGGCTGGGGTTTTAGTTATGTTAGAAAACATACACCAGTTGGGTGTGGTGATCACACCTGTAATCCCAGACCTTGGGAGACTGATGCAGGAGGATCACTGCAAGTTCAAGCCCAGCTTGGACTACATAGTGAGTTCAAGGCCAGCCTAAACTACACACTGAAACCCTGTTTAAAACCAAGCCAAACCCTAAACAAAAAACATTCACCAAAATTCATAAACTTACGCATTTAATAGCTATATACCTTCTGTAAATTTAGTAAACAGAAAACATTAAAAAAAAAAAGAATCTAATAGCCAGAGGCAACTTTAATCTTCTGGTACTAAAATTATACCACGGAGCTGGTCCCTATTGAGTCCCTGAGGGATGGGCTTTTGTACCCCCAGGTCATTTCATTTGTCTGCTCAGCAAGGGAGGGGCAGCCTAGCCTTCTGGAGAAAGTGTCTCCAATCTGAGCCATTACCTGGAGCAGGGGTTTTCAGCCAACAGTGCAGCTGAGAGACGGGTGCACCTTCAGGATGCACAAGGAGCGCCGACAGAATCTACCACAGTCCACCCCTTGGAGAGAACAGTTTCATTGGCTTCTCCCAACAGCTCGCCTTGTTTAGGTGTAGTTCCTCCAGGGTGCTGCTTGGTCACAATTTCTAAAGAAATTGACAAGAGGAAGGGTGATGGTATGCACCGGGACCCCATGCCCCCTGGAGTTGGCCTTAAGGGCAGGCTGAGAGCCATCACCTCCCCACCAGGATCCCCTGCTCCTCTTCTGACCTAGCGGGATGTCTTGGTCACCTTCTCATTGCTGGACATACTACCTGAGGCTCACAGTTTAGAGTCAGAGAAGTTTATTTTGGCTTCTGGCTACAGTTGTTGGTCAGCTGGCTGCAAGGTGGAAATGGCATGGATGAAGAAGGTGGCCAAAGTGTGTTTGTGGTGCGGTGGCCACGAAGCCGGGGGAAGGGAGGAGCCAGGGAAGGAGACACAGCCACGGTGACCTGTTTCTTCCTATCTCCTCTGGCTCTAAAAGCATCGTCAGCTACTGGACCTATTAGTGAGTGAATCCACTGAGGACCATAGCATCCCCATTTGCCACTAACCTTCCAAAATTCCACCTCTGGGTGCGTGAAGCTATGGAGGGGGCATTTGTGATGTAAACCACAACATGAAGAAAACTAGAGTCTCATGCTGGAGATACCTAAGACTTTGGTCCTGAGTTCCTCTCAGGCTGGGGGGCTGATATTGCCTGTTTATGGGTACCCCTAAGCCTGAGTGTACCAAAAGGTGCATCGAAGTACTTCCTGCGCACCAAGCAGTGAGTGAATGTTCATGGTAATTGGGGTCAATTACCTTTGCCAGCCTGGCAATGGCTTTTTCTTTTCCTTCTGGTTAATGGGCATAAGTTACTCAGGGTAACCAGAGGCATCAGTATGAGTCTAGTGGGGTTGTGGCAGAATACTGGACCAGCAGACCCCACAGCTCCAGGTCTAGAGGTGGAAAACACAATTCCACAAGCGATCCCTGGTGACAGTAAACAGAGCCACTCCTACCTCGTATTCTCCCCATTAAGATGCCAGTCTCTGGGGTCAGCTGCTCTCCATCATGTTCACCATGGCATCTTCAATGCCAAAAGTGGTACCCAGTGTGCCAAGTACTTAGCAAATACTTAGCAAATGAAATCCAGAGACCGGCTTGGTGCTTTACAAGGTTGTGTTTAAAGATGATCAAACAATGCCAATATTCCTCAAGGCTTTCAATTTGTTTTATGATTACAAAGTTAGACATGTTCATTAGAGACAATTCAACATGCCAAAAAAAAAAAAAGCACAAGGAGATCAAAGTCACCCAGAGATAACCTCTGTTAACCCCAACGCCATCCATGAACTTGTTCTACGCTGGTGGCCTCAAGCACCTTTCTGGAGCACAGAAGTTTCAGGGAAGATGCCCTGGGAGTCTTTTTTTTATTTTTATTTTGTTTGGGAATAAAGAGGAGAGTATATCCTTTCCAGAACAGGACTCCTTTGCAAAGCTGTGTTTAAATTGTGTTTGAAAGCAAGAGGTTCCAAGGAAAACAATAAAAATGGTTGAGAACCAACAGGCTGCACCGCGGGGCTGGCAGGATTCAGTCCACTGACATCTGATTTCGTATCACCGTCAATAAACACAGCAGATGGCCTGAGATCCACTATCACATATGGCAGTTGCTGGCAGCTGACCAGCCCTTCCGCAAAGATGCCCTTTCTCCCAAGCACCACGCTGCATTACACGATAGACAAAGGGGACCTTCAACTGCAAAAAGCCAGATGTTGCTAACTGGAGGAGACCGGGGGTGGTTGAAAACAGGACTATGAATGAGTCATGTTGAATAATCCCAGACAAACATAAAAGTATATAAAAGATTAGCACAGAAGAGAATTTATACCAGTCTTGGTGCCGTCTGGGAGCATGATTTAGATGCAAAGAAGAGGGGAAAAAATATCTCCAAGACACCTGGATCCCTGCACTTGGAGGCTTTTAGGATTTGGATTTCAGTACCTGTCACTGTAACCTCTTAGATTATTTTTATTTTTGGAAAGCCATTTGGATGTCTGTCAAAACAACCAGACACAAGCAAGAGTATGTGCCTCTGAGCCAGGCAATATGTCAGTGTGACGGTCCCTCGATCCCCGGGCCTCAGGACTCACACTTGTCTCTCCTCTCTGTCCCTCAGATACAAGTAGAAGCCCCATTCAGCTGTGCCATCCTGGCAAGGCACTGAGAAGGGAGAACACAGGGAGGGCCTGGGGTGGCCTGGTACCCGTGCACATGTGAAAATGCTACCTTTCCCATTCCAAGTTCTGCGAAATTCTTGCTTCTTTTGGTTTTGGGGAATGCAGTTGACTTTGCACTGAGCAAACTGTTTACCACTCAGCTTGGCCTGGTGACAGAGGGACATGTTTGAGCCATGTTCTTATCAAAGCTGATGGCCTTGTTGTTGAATGCTAGTCATTATGGTGGACGTGTAGTAATATTCCACACTGATTCTGAGTGACATTTCCCTAGTAAATGATGGAGATAAACAACTTTCCATGGGTTTATTGACCATTGAGAGAAATTCTTTTCTGCTATGTCTGTTGATTTAAATAGCTATTCAAAGGGGCGGTCATGATTTGATGGTGGAATATTACATAACGATGAAAAACCAACCAGACACAATTATAGCAACACAGGTAAATTTCATACACATGCACACGCACACACACACACACACATGCATGCACACATGACAAAACACGTATTCTAGATACACTATAACAGATGTACATAAAAACCTGAAACAGATCAAACTAAAAAGAACATTGGAACTCAGGTTACCCAAAAGGTTATTTGTAGAGAAGGAGATGGGATGGGAGTATTTGGGGGTTCTGGGGATACTCTTTCTTGAATTGGGTGAGTGCTTGCTTTATAATTTAGTACTGCAGTGAACCACTCACTGATGATATGCACATTTCTCTGTATGTGTGTGAGACTTCATAATAAATGAGAAGAGGGAGAGAGCTGCTTACACATCTCGGTCTCCTATTCCTTTTCTCCCTCCCTATCCTTCCATGCCTGGGTTCCCTTCCCATGTAGGACAGATCTCCATCCCTGGGTTCCCTTCCCATGTAGGACAGATCTCCATCCCTGGTTCTTGCAATCTATCTTTTCTTTTGTTCTTTATTTATAGTGTGGGTTTCTCAGGTGACACACATCACGTGACATTTAATCACATATATCTGATTTATTTCACTTAAAATTATGGTCTCGAGGTGCATCCAGTTTTCTGGCTGAAGTTTACGGCGGAGTAGCACCCTGCGGTGCATGAAAACCACCTTTGCTTTATCCACTCATCCGACAATGCATTTACAGTCTGCTTCCCAGATTTAGCCATGATGAATTATGCTGCTATAAACACAGGTATGCACAGATCACTGTACAGATATACAATGCCTTTACCTCTTTTGAGGAAGATCATTAAAAGGGGAACAGCTAGGTCAAGTCGAATTTCTGGTGTCATTTTTTTGAGGAGCCTCGGTACTGATTTCCGTAGAGGTTGTACTACTGTACTTTCCCACCAACAGTGTAGAAGGGTCCTTTCCCCTTACGCCTCACCAGTATTTATTTTTATTTGATTTCCCGATGATGATGCCCATGCTTTCTGGGGTAAGGTGGAATCTCAGAGTTGTTTCAATTTGCATTTCTCTAGTGACCAGTGATGTTGAGCATTTCTTCGTGTATTTATTAGCTCTCCATACAATTCTTTATTTGTATTTCTTCGTCTAATGAAGAACCTATTCATTTCACTTACCTATTTTTGCTTAGGTCTTTTACTTGATTTTTTTCCCAGTTCTTTATGGATTTTAGATACTAGTCCTCTGTCTGTGGAATCACTGGCAAAATTTCCTCCTTTCTATAGATAGTCATTTTTCTCTGTTGATTGTTTCTTTTGCTGTGCAAAAGCTTTTTAATTTGCTGTGATCCCATTGGTACTATTTCCTGTGCAACCAGCACTCTGTTCAGAAATTCCTTGCCTACACCTATGCCTGTGCCTTCAAGAGTTTTGCCTGTTTTATTTTTCAGGAGGTTAAGTGTTTCTGCTTTAACATTTAGCTGTTTGATCCATTTTGACTGTAGTATATGGGTCTAGATTTGGGTCTAGATTCAGTCTTGTACATGTGAACAACTGGTTTTCCCAGCACTATTTGCTATCTTTCCACCAAGTTACAGTATGTTGTGGTCCCTTTATCAAAGATTGAATAGTTGAATATGCCTGGAGCTGCTTCTGTAGGCTCTGTTCTGTTCCACTGATCTCATGTCTGTCTTTGTGCCAGTACCATGCTGGTTTTATCACTGTAGCTTTGTAATATAACTTCAAGTCTGCACTATGGTGCCTCCTTCTTTGTTCTTGGTACCCAAATTGCATGTATTATTCTAGGTCTTTTCTGGTTCTGAGTTTTAAGATTGTTTTCTCAAGTTTTGTGAAGAATAGTGTTGGTATTTTGTTCAGAATTGCATCAAATCTTTATATCCATTTTGAAATTGTGGTCATTTTGATTATGTTAGTTCTGCCTGTCCAGGAACAGGGAACATTTTTCCATTTGGTTTCCTTTTTCAGAGGGCTGTAGTTTTCATTGCAGAAGTCTTTCACTTCCTCAGTTATTTTAATTCTTAAATATTTAATTTTTCTTAGTGCTGGGGTGAAAGGTATTTTTTCCAGCTTCTTTCTCAGTGGGCTTATTATTAGTGTATAAAAATACTATAGATTTTTGTGTGTTGATTTTGTACCCTACTACATAACTGAATTTGGTTATTATTTCTAAAGCTCTTTTAATGGATTTTTTGAGTTGTCTGTAGAAGATCATGTCATCTGCAAATAATAATAATAATTTGACTTCTTTTTTCCTAACCTTATCCATTTTATTTCTTTCTCCCTGCCTAATTGCTCTTGCTAACATTTTGAGTACTATGCTGAACAGGAGTGGTGACAGGGGATATCCTTGTCTTTTTCTTGAGTTTAGCAGGAAAATTTTCAGTTTTCCCCCATTTAATGATGATAGCAGTAGATTAGTCATAAATGGCTTTTAACAGATTGAGATAAGATCCTTCTACACCTATTTTCTTCAATGTTTTTGTTATGAAAGGATGTTGGATTTTGTTAGAGGGTTTTCTGCATCTATTAAGATGATAATGTGATTTCTGTCCTTGCTTCTGTTTATGTGGTATATTACATTTATTGATTTGCATATGTTTCATCACCCTTGCATCCTTGGGATGAAGCCTATTTGGTCATGATGTATGACTTTTTTTTGATGATTCATTGGATTCTGTTTGCTAGTAACTTGTTATGGACTTTGCGTCTATGTTCATTAAAGAGATTGGTCTATAGTTCTCTTTTTTGGTTGGATCTTTGCCTGATTTTGGAATCAGTGTAACAGTCCATTTTAGGAATGAGTTTGAGAATATTTTTCCCTTTTGATTTCATTAAAAGTTTTAAGAGTACTGTTGTTAGGCCTTTCCTGAAGTTTTCATAGAATTCAGCAGTGAACTCTTCTGGACCTGGACTTTTCTTGGTTGATTGCTTCAATTTCATTGACTGTTATTGGATTACTCAGGGTTTTTAAATCTTGGTTCAGTTTTGGTTATTCATATGTATTTAAGAATCTGTGTATTTCTTCTGAATTCTCCAGTTTATTGGTGTACAGGTCTGTGTTAATAATCTTTTTTATTTCAGCAGTGTTCATTATGATTTTACCCTTTTCCTTTTTAATAGCATTGACTTGAATGCTTTCTCTTTTTTGATTAGATTAGCTGAAGGTTTGTCTATTTTAAAAATTCTTTTGAAGAACTGATTGTTTAATTCATGAATTCTTTTATTTTTTAAGTTTTCTTTGGTCTCAATTTCATTGATTTCTACTCGGATCTTGATGTGCTTTTCTTTTGCTGGCTTTGGGTTTGGATTGTCTTATGTTTTTAGGACCTTGAGGTGCATCACTGAGTCCAAGAAAATATTCCTGTGTTGTTGAACGAGCGGCTTCTTCCCAAGATCTGCAGTCTCAGGGTCCAGCCAGCAGTGATTTTCTATGCCTCGCTTTAGGGCCTCTGGGTTTTTGAGGTGCCCTCCCCGCACCTGAGGCCCCTCTGCCCGTTCCCCCCGGACTGTGGCTCTGTCCAGCCCCGGTGTCTCCTTGCTCCCGTCGGTAGATGGGTGGTGCCATCAGCCCTCTGGTCTCTGCTGCATGCAGGCCGCAGGGCGGGGGTTGCTGGGGGCTGTTGGACTTTACACCAGCAGCCATGGGGCCTGCGTGTTCCCTTCTCTCCTTAAGCGCGGTCCTGGTCCGGGAGCAGCTGGGTTGGGTCACCCTCAGCTCTGCTGCCTCACACTGTGGGGAAGCTAAGGCAGAGGCTGCTTGGAGCTGGGGGTGGTTGTGCCCTTGTGTCAGAGGCACTGAACCTCGGGTGTGGGGCTGCCTGCCCATGGGGGAAGGGGGCCATGTCTCTGGCATGGGTGGTATCAAGGCCTAAGTGACCCTTTGCAGCATGGCTGGAGTAGGTGGAGGGGAAGAAACCACCAAAGCCTCTTTAAATTCTACCCCCTGCAGGTCTCATGTCTCCTCTTAGCCCATCCTCCTTCCTCTGTCTTCTTGACTTGATAGTTGAGTGACTCTCTGTCCTTTTTCTGTCCCAATCCTTTCCTGCCCTCCTTTCTACGCTAGGTAAAAGCCAAAGACCTTCCTGTGTCTGTAGAGCACTGAGAAATCTGTCCTCATTTCCCTGGTTTTCCTTGGTGGGCTCCTTTCGTTCTGCTCCAGCCACATTGGCCTCTGCTCTATTCCTTCTCAGGCACATCATGCCACAGGACCTTTGCATTTCCTTTGCCTGGAATGCTCTTTCCCCAGATCCACCTTTGGCCGCTTCCTTCAGCTCTGTCTGCTCTATGCCTTCCTTAGCCACCTGCTCTGAGATTCTAACTCTCCCTCTGCCCTGTAACTGCCTAGTTCCTACCCAGTTTGGTTTTATCCACGTAACAAACTGTGCATTTGACTTATTATTTCTTTTAGTTCCTGTTTTTTTCCATATAGACCTGAGAGTTTCCAGGGAGGGAGGATTTTTGTCTATTTTGCCCATTGCTAGACTCTCATGGGCCCCGTCCTGGTCAAACATATATATACATAATTCATTGAATAAGCCTTTGGAGAAGGTCCCAAGATCTGCCTTAGGTGCTCTCCTGGGCCACGTCGGTCTCACGCCCAGGACACAGGTTTAATTAAGGAGCGTCTTGGTCTGGGCTGTGCCTCCCCGCCCCCTGTTGCTTTCAAGTCTCTGGCTCCCGCCTGTTTCCTATCCATTTTCTTTCTCTCTCCCGCTCCTTCCCGCTTTTTGGTACTTGATGGAATCACATTAAGCTAATAAACCTTTCATTACTTGATTGTGGCTGTAATTACACACACTGAGAGCCGGGCTTATTTTGATTTTCTGTGGACTTTGGGTCCCTGTGCTTTTGAACAGTTGTTTTTATTCCTCGGTTGCCACTTGGCTCCCCCTTCCCCTGGTTTAAAAAAGGATGAAAAGCTTAGGAAAACATCAGAAATATCCTTTTATTTTCCCTGCAATTGATTTGGAGGGTTTTGTTTTTGATTTTCCACTTGGAAATGGTGTGGGCTAAAAAAACAAAAAAAGAATCACACATTTCTAAACTGGCTACCAAGGCACGGATGGTCAGATGGGGGGACACAGACTCCCTTGACGGAGATTCGAGGAGCCCCCGAGACCCGGAGGTAGTCTCGGTGGAGGAGCTGGGTTGGTCCTGACACCATCGGCGCTGGGGCTGCAGCATTATTTTGAGAGCTGCCCTGTGTGTTTCAGGACGTGTAACAGCACCTCCCAAAGTGTCCCAGCCATTGTCAAATGGCTCCCAGGGGATGCAGCCACCCCCAGCGGGGACGCACTGGGTGAAACCTGATGTGGTGATATTTGCAGGGGCATCACACGCCGTGGCTTATCGGCGGGGACACCCTGCGTGCCCATCCAGTGGGGAATGGGTCCCCCAAATGTGCTCTCTCCGTGCAACGAAATTACTCAGCCGTAAAAATAAATGAAGTACTGATCCACGTTACAAGAGGGATAAACCTTGAAAACATTATGCCAAATAAAGAAGCCAGATGACAAAGGCCGTATGCCATATGATTCCATTTATCTGAAATGTTTCGGATAGGTAAATCCACAGAGACAGAAAGCAGAGTGGTGGTTGCCGGGGGCTGGGGTTCATGGGGGTGAGGCTCTTTTGGAAAGTTCTGGATCTAGACGGTGGCGATGGCCGGCAGCACTGGGAATGTAGTCAGTGCCACTGACAAATCAGACGGGAAATTTTGTGCTCTGTGTATTTTACCACAGCGAAGAGCATTGCAGCTGCTTTTGTTGGTCAGTGCCAAGCCAGGCTCATGCAGCAGGACCCCCAAAGTTAAACAGTGGGGGGCCTTTGCACACGGGTGTCTGTGGCCACCGGCATGTGACCAGTGAGAGCTCATCATCCTCTGATTTACCTCACGGGGTCTGGGTCAGGGTTCCAGTACTCCCCAAATCTCTCCCCATGGGAGAAGATGTCTCCTCCCATCTGCCTGGAATAGGAATCACTGATTTGTACAAATCAGTTTCCACTGGACTGAGTGTGGAAGTCACCCCGGGGGTGGTCTATTCAGGGGGATTATTCCTGTTATCTCTTGTAATGAGATAGTGACTTGAACCACAGCCATCTCTTTACTCCCAGCCTGGTGATTTGCAAAGGGCCGGGAAGAGGTCACTCCTTTCTGCCCCGTGGGCTGCTGCCTTCAGCAGGGAGCACAGGTGGGTGGAGCTGTCTAACATGGCTCTGCCCCCTATGTGGTAGTTAGTCCCCCATGGCTCCTGGCTGGGCACCAGTGCTCCGTGTGAGTCTCTTCCTCCAGGAAACCAGAGCAGCATCTTTGCAAGCTGGCAGCCAGGTGTGAGGAGAAGCTGAAAGATCCTCAAGCCCTGGGTTCTGGAATCCACGCTGTGCCATTCCCACCATCTCTTTGTTAATCAAAGCAAGTACAAGGCAGGCCCAGGCTCTACGTTTGGATGGGAAAGTGTTATAAAATACTGCTGTTCGATTTCCAGTGCTCCCCAGGGATGAAGACCCTGGTGGGTGGCCCCAGAGCCTGCAGCTGGGTGACAGGCCTCAGAGGCGGCTCTTAGGGTTACATCTTCCCCTTCTTCCATCTTCCCATGTCCTAGCACCTTCCACCCTGAGGAGAAATGTTTTCTCTATGTTTTGCTCTTTCTTATCTTTTGAGAGTCTTACTAAGGGTAAATCCAGGGTCTTTGCACTGAGCTACAACCCAAGCCCTTTATTTGTTTTGAGACAGGGTCTCTAAGTCGGTGAGTTGCCCAGGCTGGGCTTGAACTTGTGATCCCGATCCTCCTGCCTCAGCCTCCCAGAGTGCTGGGGTTACACATGTGCATGCCTAGCTGCCTAGCTTCTCTTTTGCTCAGTAAATATTTGCTGAGCCTCAGCTTGTGTGAGCCACTGTTCTGAGATCTGAAGGGTGTAATGGCGAGCAAGCTGGGCCAGGCATGAGAGAAAGTTTAAGCAGAAGGAAAAGCAGGGATCCTCCAGCCTGGAAATGCCACTGGCTTGGACCAGGGAGGCAGCGATGGGAGGGCAGTGCACGGCCCTTGCATCAGGGCTGGCACAGGGAGCAGGGGGTTAAATAAATATAGAAAGTGTCACATCTGCTTGTGGCTTAGGGCTCCTGTAACCAAAGGCTCCTCCTGGGGGACCCAGACCCAGGACATGCGCGCAGGTGTCGGGTGTTTATGGCCACTGGTCACCTGGCCGGCACACAGCACAGCCGTCCCTCAGGGACCTCCAGTGGTTGGGGCCAGTGTCCCGATATTCCTGAGTCCTTGAGTCATGGTATATCCAGTATTGTATCATCATTACTTTTAAAAATTATTTCGTTGATTGAAAAAAATCGTGTATAATTTATTGTGCCCAACACGATGCTTTAAAATACGTAGCCACTGTGGAGTGGCTGTGTTGAGCTAATTGTGCATCCATATCATATTTGGAGACCAAAACCCAATGGAGTCGCTAATTTTCAGTATCCTCCACATTGTTATCAACTAAGCAGGCTGCTGTGCTAAAGAGCTCTAGAATCCACCCCTCTTACCTCAGTGAAATCCGCATCTCCCGGTGTGCTCAAAGGGTAGGTTATTAGTAGCCTTGTGAGTTAATTTATGTTACCTTGGCTCCCAATATATTGCCTGTAAATTCATGGGGGACACCTGACTAGCAAGATGACTCAAGCGACAAAATGTCCAGGCGAGGCCAGGTGTGGAGGTGCATGCCCACCATCCTAACACTTGAGAGGCTGAGGCAGGAGGATCGCCAGGGGTTTAAGACTGGGATGAACTGAGTAGACCAGTAAGTAAAGAGGCAGGAGCTGGGAGGGAAGATGATGCTTTTACTTCCTTTCTTGTGGGCCTGGAAGATTCTTTCTATATTGTCCTTGATGGTTTGTGGTGACTCCCATTTCATACGCTTTGGTAAATCTTCTTGATTCTTCAGAAAATAAACAAAATGGGGAGAAGATACAGATGTCAGTGGGAGACAAAGAAAAAGCAAAGGTCATGCTACAAATGTCTCAGAAACAATTGGGCAGTTGATTATCTTTTGAGGGAAAAGTATCAAGTCATAAAGGTCTTGGAAACCAGTTACCTAGAGCATCCTCCACATCCCTGCGGTAAACGGGCGAGGAATCTGGGGTTTTAAGAGGGGTTAGAAGTTGGCCCCAGGACAGACAGAGTCAGCTTCTGACTTCTTGGCCTAGAGCCCTACAGTTCTGAGCGGCTTTGCCTGAAATCGAGGGTACCCAGGGTGACCCTCAGTCTTGGCTTCCTCCTGGCTGTCCAGGGCCAGTGGTCCCTGTTTTTGTTAATTGCCTTCCTTTCGAAAGAGCAGATTCCCCAAGCCTGCAGGGCCACGCAGGGAATGGCGGTGCAGCTGTCCCCTGTTGGGCGGGATGTGAGCTCTCCGGGTGCTGTCACAGGCAACCTCCCCAGCTCCTTCCTGCAGGCATCTGAGTTGTAGACTTTGGTCCACACCGCGGGATGCCAGAGTGACAAACTCTCTCCCCGACCACGGAACGCAACAGCTGCCCAGCTCCGAGGAAAGCAGCAGAGCTTGTCCTGTTGAATGTTCTCTTTGGTAGATAGTAAAGAAAACCCAGAGCCTGTCGCTTCTTCCTCCGCTTTGTCTTCCTGAAGAGTTACATAAAGAGTAAACTCACCGACGTTCCCCAGGGATCTTTAGACCATGCACAAACACAGCCAACACGGTGAAACGCTGCCGGGATGGCTTGGTTAATCTGGGGGAGACCAATGAAACCGAAGCACAGGAATGCTTTGGATTGCTCCAGGTTTGGAGCCTGGGGAGGCGGGGCACGGACGTGCATCTTGCTCTGGTCCCCGGTGGACCAGAGTGCTGCGTGGTTGGCTCTGTAGTTACTGTGAGTGGTGTCATATCTGCTGTGAGTGACTCTATTTGATGGAGATGTCCCGTATCTGCCTTCTTGGGCGAACGCTGCTCAGAGTGAAAGTCTTGGACCATCCGCACCCACATCACGAGGGGCCTTGTCAGTAATGGGGCCTCAGTATCTCCGTCTGTAAAATGGACACACTGATGTGCTCCTTGCCTCATCCCTGAGATAGCAAATCAGCATCTTCACATAGAGTCTGGGAGTTTGCATATTAACAGACTACCATGACCCTTGTCCAAGTGAATGCTGAAAGCCACTGTCCCAGCCCCTTTTGTAACTTCCCTCCGTGTTGCCCACCTGATATAGATTCCCGCTATAGATAGGTTCCTGCTATAGATAGGACTTTAGGACCAGGCAGACCCGCATTCAAGTTCTCAAAACATCCCTTGGTAGCAGGGCAAGCCTGGTTTTTTACTTCTCTCTTAGGGCCTCAGTATCTCCATCTGTGAAATGGACACACTGATGTGCTCCTTGCCATCTGTTTGCTTCTCCTCAACCCTCACATCTGCTCTCCATCCTTCTTGCTCCGCTCTGATTGGAGAGCTGAGCTGCATGTGCTGTGCTACCAGGTCCCTGTCCCCCCAGGCTTATGTCGGGATGGGACCTGCTGGTGGGAGAGTGGAGAGAAGACTGCAGCTTCCTCCTGCTGGAAGTGGTTTTGCTACCCGCTGTGTTCCTCCCTGTCCGTAGCTTCTGCTGGTTGGTCTCCTCCTACGGGACAGGGTCATTACTCCTCTTCCGTGTGGACATTTTTTTTAATGCCTCCTTTCTTGGGGTAAACAGCCTCAGATTTCACTGGACAGATTTGTTAATTCTCCCAGGAAGATCAGGGAACTTGGGGTGGGATAGAAAATGTTTTGCTATTCATGGGCAGGATCTGGAGGCAGGGGGGGGGTCTCAGGTACAATTTCAAGACCACAGAGGCTGCGGACCGAAGGCCAATGCTCACCGAGATAATGATGCCCCAGGAGCCTGTTGAAGCCCAGGAAGAAGTTGTTGGTGCCCTCTTCATTTTGCCATCACATTCCCGAAGTCCCCAAGATGGATCCTCCCGGGGTCCCCCTCCTCTGACACCCCTGATTCCCAACACAGACTCAGAGCAGACCCTGAGGAGCAGGAGGACTTGGGTGACAAAGTGACCAGGCAGAACCAAGCGCCGAGGCGTCGAAGGCCGAGTGAGGGAGGGCTCTCCAGGACGGTCGCCGGGGCCAGGAGCTAACCCAGGGGCCTGGGCTGCCCTGATGGAGTTTTTCTTTTTGCTGATACTGTGCTCACTCCTTCAGGAGGTCTGCGCCGCAGATGCTGAGCCCAGAGAGAAACAAACTAAATAAATAAACGGCTGCGTCTGAGAAGGCGGCAGCTCTGGCTCGGCCGCCCGCACCGTGGCCGCAGGTGCAAGGCCAGAGCCCATCCGCCGCCCTTTGGACCACAATCAATGCGGCGGGCAGGAAATGAGAGGAAATTAATTTTTTCCCCTGCTCCTCTCCCCCACCCCCCGCCATCCCTCCTGGTTTTACACAAGGGCCTTTTAAAATGTTGGTTACTCTCTGATTACAGCGCAATAGAGGTTTGCAACAGCCTCTTTGGACTCAACTCCCTCTGCCCTTAGCCGGAATGGTTGGGTGGTTGCCTTGGTAATCGTCCTCATTTGCTGTGTGGAAGCCACAATTAGGAAGGTTTTCTGGGTACCGATCCTCTTAGTGCCTTTTTCTTAGAAGTTCACGACAAGATGGGACAAAGGAGACCTAATAGATTTTATTGCTGCGGCTCCTTTCAGTCCTTGGAGCCCATGGCATACGGGCAGGAGTCATGAGTGCCATTTAAATGGGTTGGCTCAGCCTGGAGAGAGCGCTTTTCGCTCAGGAGAGAGGCTGAGGTTCTATTAGCTGGAGGGCCGGGGCCGGAGAATGAAGCCGCGGACTCTGCCTCCCCTGCACGGGTGTATAATGGGAGCCCTGCACGGGCCGGGCCGGAAGGCATCGCTGAGGTCGGGGCACTTAACCTTTTGCTGATAACTGAAGGAAATGGGCATGTAACTGCTCTCTTGAAACTCCAGCCTAATTCAGGTTCCAGGCAGGAGAGCTTCGTGTGTTGTTGAAATGCCCAAGCTGGAAATGTTTGGGGCAAAGGCTTTCCACCCTCCGAGGAGAAACAAAACTCCATTAGCAGGGTAATTGCAGAGAATGAGAGGTAAAAAGATGATGGTGGTGATGACGGTGGTAATCATGACCACAATGACCGTATAATTTATCTGTAGAGAGCATAAGATGCTCATGGTCTTTACCTAGTTTCACAATAGCCTGTTTTTTTTTTTCTTTTATAGATGGAAAAACTGAGGTGTCACAAGGTAAAGCAACTTGTGAAGGTCAGAAGGTGGCAGAACTGGTATTCAGACACAGGGAAATTTGATACAGTCCCTCCTTTCAGTAAAATAAAGTCTGTTCTAAGTTGTGGTGGTGATAAATGACCAAAAAGACCTGTGAGGTGTGATTTGAAGACTGTCTACCTAGGTGTTGTAGGAGGAGTGTCTTCATTAGAAAGATACTTCATTTGACTCTTGAGAGAGAAGAAGAGTCTCTGGGCTGGGCTTCACCCATTGCTGATTCACCTCAGGGGCCAAATCTGTTTGACATTTGACAGGCAGTAGTTGGATTGAGAAGGATTCTGAGACTGGCATTGCCAAGAAAGAACGCCATCTTGTTTAGTAATGTTAGGTGTGAGGGGTGATGGGAAATCATGCCTTCTCTGTGGGCTTATCAGCTGATTCCTTCCCCATGATTGTTCTTGATTGCAGGTGGGGAAACCGAGGCCTGGGATGTTAATGTAGCCTGCATTAAGGTCTCATGGGATGTGAATACATCTCAGGCATCTTGGCTCTAGACATCACAATTTGAACATTATTCTATCTTAGAGAAATAAGTTCAACAACTTGACAGAGGACAGATATATACTTCATGAGTGACTCATTCACTGGTTTAGTGCTTTGCTTATTCATTCATTCATTTATTGTTTTCACTGACTCATTCAGTCACTGATGGATTGACTGATCCACTGTCCATGTATTGATCCAGTCACCCATCCAGCCACCTTCTCCTCACACCTCTTGCTAAGTGCTGGGGGCGGGGGACATGGTGAGAGAGGACATATGCAGTCTTTGGCCCCATGAAGTTTACAGTCCAGAGGGAGAAGACAAATAAAAAGAGAGGACACTCTGTGCTGCAAAAGGACAGGGGGCGGGAAAACCCCATCTCATTCGGAGGCTCAGGAAAGGTTCCTGGGCCTCAGAACATCGTCTTAAAGGGTGCATGGGGGTCAGCTAGAGAGGGCGGGGGTGCTTCTGTGCAGGTGAAGGCAAAGCGTGCTCATGTAAGGGCTACACACAGCAAGGTTTCCAAGTACAGGTGGGCTATAAGCATTCTTGCTGGTGACAGTGACAGCATGAGCCAAGGAAGGGCACTTTTGGGAATGCATGAGATGAGGTCCGACTCTTCAAATCCCTTCTGCCACCTGCACAGTCTTCCAGCCTCCATGCCCATCTCAAGGGTTTGGGTTGCAGGGGGTGTGAATTTACCTTAGTCCAACCAGTGCACCAGGCATCTATGGTTCCATTCCCAAGATGGGCACCATGTAGGGAACAAAGCTTCCCCAGCCCTGTGTGGAGCCATGTGCCTCTTGAATCCAGGGACAACTGCTGCTGACATCTCATTACCCCAAAATGTCTCAAGAGTCCCCAGGGTGCTGGCTGCCGCTGTTCACTACAGGGTGAGCAACAGCAGTGAATGGAACAGGAAGAAAGGCAATCAGCTCCCTCGTGGGGCTTGAAGTCTATGCATTTACTCCGTCATTTTAATTACAAATCTGTGTAATTTTAAAGACAACTTCATTTGGAATTGGTAAAGTCAGAGCGGTTTGGAGTTTGGAAGTTCCTCTGGATTGAGTACAGCTGTCCAGGTAAAGCGGTGTCTTAAGTTACTTTTCTGGTTGCTGTGACAAAATACCTGCCTCTCAAAGTTAAGGAAGGAAAGGTTTATTTAGCTCACAGTTTGTAGAGGTTTCAGTCCATAATCAGCTGGCTCCAAGGCAGGTGGCTTATGGCAGAGGAGAAGAGTTCATGGTGGCAGAAGACAGCAAAAGCAGCAAGAGAAAGACAGAACAGACCTCTTTTGGCTCCTTGCATTGTATGCAGGCTACCTGCCCTAGGGCAGGTGTAGCACTCACCCCCTTAATCCCAGCATTGGAGCATGAAGCAATCACAAACTCTAGATCCAGCCACCCCCATGACTACATGAGACTTTGGAGGATATCCACACACAAGCCATAAGAAGTGGTAAGATCTTAGCAACTGGCAGGCAGGTGACCTAGAATCTGATCTCCGCCTTTGTCAGCTGAATGGCCTTGGTGAGGCCCTCAGAACCTCAGCAGCACCGAGAAAGTCCTGTGTTCCGCCAGCCAGCAGGGCAGATGTGCTGGGAGAAGCTGGATTCTATGATCTTCCTCCCCTGTTTGCCCTGGGACCCCAAGGCCCTTCCTGAGAGCTGGTCCCCCAAAGCTAATCATGATTCTCTTTCTGTCTGCCTTGGTTTTCTGCACTTTGACTGGTGTCAGACATTATTCTTCCTCTAAATGGCAGCTGTAGGTATGTTACCCAAAGGTCACCCAGATCCCTGATCGATGGCGGCCGCTTTGATGACTTAATGCTGTTTGGACTTTTGTGTGTATTTGTTGAGTGGACCCTGAGAAGAGCCTCATGAACCACTTTTTGCAAAGGTGATTGAATTTCCCCGAAGGAGATTTCATCGCGGTGGGCTCTGCGTGGATGGGCTGAGCTCTATCCATGGAGACCTGAAAGAAGATGTTAATAAAAAAGAGGGAATGCATTTGCTGTGGGCTCACATCAGCGGGCTCAAATTCTGGAGATGACATGAAGGATCCAAAGCAGATAGAAACTGTCCAGGGTGCAGTGGTGCATGCCCGTCATCCCATTTAGGAGACCGAGGCTGGAGGGTCCCAAGTTTCAGGCCAGATTGGGTACCTAAAGGAGCCCAAGCTCAACACTTCAGAAGGCTTGGGGATGTAGCTCAGTGGTAGAGAGCCCCCGGGTTCATCCTCAGTACTGAAAATGAACAGAAACACAACCGTCTCTTCAGTAAAGTAGTCCAGGTTTCACCTGCTCCCCAGAGCTCACCGGGCTCATGCCCTGGGTTACAATCCGCCATCTCAATTTCTTCTCCCTGCATCCCTGGGTCCCCGTGAAATAGATTCTGCTCAGCTCCATTTCACAGGTGGGGAGACTGAGGCTCAGAGGGATGAGTGTCTTGCCCCAGCAGTGTGCCTGGCCCTCAGAAAAGGTACGGTGAGTGTTTACACAATGAACAGGTAAAACTCAGGCTCACGGTGCCGAGTGATTCTGCCTCATCTCGGGCGGGTACCTTCATCTCACTGTAAGCAGAGCTCGATCTGCTTCTGCTGGCGATGATATCAATTAGACCCCAAAGTCTGTGCCTCTCAAATGAAAAAAGATTATTGTTATTAGCCCACGTTGGCAGAGCCTAAGGGTTGCCTCATGGGGGAGAGTTGGGCCCTGTGCACAGCACATCTTCATTCTTTTTCATCTCCTTCCCCTCCCCTCCCTCCCCCTTCCCTCCACCCCTTGGTCCCTACCCCACTGCCAAAGTTCTATCTCTTTGTTTCCTATCATCTGTCTTTCATTTTGCTTTTTAATGTATTTATAGATAGGGTTTCTCATATCAGCGAAATTATGTGACGTGTGAGCTTATGTGTCTGGTCTCAAGTTGTATCTATTTTCTTACCATCGACTCATGCTTATCCTTCTTTAGGACAGTGTAGTACTCCACCGTGTACACATGCCACATTTTCTTGGTCCAGTCACCTGCGGACGAACACACAGGTCGAAGAAGCACATGCTGATCTGTAGCTCATAATGCAAATCCGCGCTGCTGTACAGCAAGGTTCAAAGGCAGGACACCGGATTTATTTGCTGACTTTCCCAGCAGGTGGCCACGCTGGTCCACCACGTTGGAGGCGGGGGCTGCATGCTCCAGCTATCTGGGGCTGAGAAGCAGTGGCACCTTTTGTTTGTTTGCATTTGTGGTAGCGGAGACTTTGGGGTGTAACAATAGGAGAAGGCTCTGCTGCAGGCGGGGGCATTGGCCAGGGCACATCACTTGTCAGTCTCTGAGATGACCCCAGGTCCTCACCTCCTGGCATCTGCACTCTCCCCTCTTTCCCTCCCTTGAGCCCTGTGACCGTCTTCAGGAAGAGGCCCTAAGCAGGCACCCACAGACCTTCTCCCTTGCTGGGTAAGCTGCCGCGTGGGGGTGCCCTGTGTGACCGGAACTGTGGGGGACTTCCCAGTACCCACAGCTGGGCACTGAGCAACCCACCCTGTGCCAGCCCAGAGCCTTCTCCCGTGGAGCTTCTGGCACACCCAACCCCAGCCCAGCCCCTGGCTGTGGGCTGATGGGAGGCTCTGGAAGAAGGAACCCAGGTCCAGGAGGTCTGATGCCAGAGTCACAGGGTCCCGAGTGTCATCAGTGTGTGGCCACTTCATGGAAGGAAGGTTGTATTTGTTTGTTTGTTTTTTTTTTTTGAGACAGGGTCTCATTTTGTAGCACCGGCTGTCCTTAAACTCACCATGTAACCCAGGCTGGCCTCGCATGCGTGACAGTCCTCCTGCCTACCCTCCACAAGCTAGGCGGTTGATGGAAAAGACAAACACAAACATAGATAAATTGATACACAGAAAGAACTCTTCAGTGGGAGAGGATGCAAGTAGCAACCTATGTAAGTTAAGCAAAGACCCTCGAGAGACATGATCTGAGCAGGATTTTGCAGGATAAGTGTGGGGGTTTGTCCAAAGAAAGAGAAAAGGTGTTTCTAACACAGGGAATAGCACAGGGTGGGTCAAGAGCTAGGACACTTGCTCTATCTCTGGAGAACAAGAAATTGGAGTCGCCTTGGATATAGTTCAATAGCATAAACTCCTGTTGGGCAAGTACAAGGTCCTGAGTTTGATCCCTTGTACCCGCCCCCCCCAAAAAAATTGGAGTTGACCAGAGTACCAAGGTGGGGGGCGGGCATCCAAATGCCTATCCACAGGTAAATGAGTTTCTACAAAGTTGTAAGGGGGAAAACTATACCATGCACTGTTACCCCACAACCAAAAGCTACGTCAAATAGAAGGGGCAGTACTGATGCAGCCCAGAAATACGAGACTGAGCAAAGGAAGCTGACACAGTGTATCCCGGGTGATTTCATGTCAACGGACTCATGGTTTATTAATCCAAAGTATTGTGAGAAGTAGATCCAAGTCTGTTGAGTGCATACTATTCTGTAGATGAAGGATAGTCTGGAAGTTATGGGTTCAGACTCCCGAGTTGGGCTGTCTACATTTTAAAATCTTATCTCTGCATTTACTGGCTGTATGATTTAGGCAATTGACTTCAGCCTCTCTGAGCCTTAGAAATTACCCGTAAGATTTTGCTGAAGATCGAACCATCTGATGTGTATGGAGGACCCAGGAGAGACCTGGGTGCATCACAAATGCTCCTTAAAATATCGGCTGCTGCTCACCTCATTGTTATTACTTTTGTTGTCTCTAGAAACCAGGGAAACCCAGCCATGCTGGCCCAGATCTGTGCAACACACTTCTGACTTGAGTCTCATTCCTACATCTATAATACAAAGATCATTTCTTCCTCTACTGTCTCAGCCAACCTGTCTCTCTCTTTGCATTTTCCACCAGCTATAAAACCTGGTGACTCATCCTCTGGGCTGCCACAATATTGTCCCCAGTCTGACCAGCTCAGCCTGTCAGGCAACTCTGGAAGCAGCTGGGAGATACAGACAAATACCAAGGTCCTTTCCCTCCAGCCTGGGCTTCACCACGGCTTCCAAAACTTCTGTCAGTCCCAGCAACATCCTCTCACCATTGGGGGCCAGACCAGCACGAACCAGAGCAACAGGGGTCCAGAGTCCTGCTCCCACCTGTTGGATAACTTTGAACGAGAGATTAAACCTCTTTGAGCCTCACTCATTGCATGAGGGTTAATGTAGTTTCCTCTAGGTGCTGGACTAAATGACATTAATTATGTAGACTGTTACCAGCCTTTTCTGGTGTAAGAGAGAGACTGATAACTCTCACCCTACTCGGTTGGAATAAGAAATTCTCCTGAGGACCTTATATGATCTAGATGGTATATGATGGTAGAATTCGCTTTTGTTTTGCTGCCTCAGTTTCCCCAGTGTCAAAGTGATTCAGGCAATTGAAGGCAGGGACCCAAGGATCACTGCCTAGCTGGGGTTGGAGAGAAAGAGCACTTCCTGGTGACACTAGCCTGTGACCACTGGGTCACCTGCTCCTCTAAGATGGCATATGTATCACTGATGCATATAGAAAACTTCCTTGAACCCGAATGTCCAGGGGACCCGAGTCCCTTCCTGGATCTGTGGCTTTTGACCTCTTCTGGAGCTAACCTGTCTGCTGCTGGTGCCCACAGCTCTGTCACTGAACAGACAGGGCTTTCTGACATAGGGGGCCAGGGTGTCTCCACCCGTGGGAACCTCATCCCCTGTGTGTAAGTCTGTCCAAGAGACGCCTTAGCTCTCAGGTCACAAGTAACACCGTCCTCAGCTTGAAGACAGACGGAGCCATAAGAGGATGCACACAAGGCTGGTCATTTTGGGTTAAAATCCAGGGACTCCAGTCCTCAGAGTGCTGGGTTGAAACCCCCAGTTCCATGTCTGTGTTTACTGCTCTGCACTTGGGAAACACGGCTCACGTGACTTTTACCGCACATGGCTGGGTGGATTCTTGAGGCAATGAGTGTCAGACGCCTTGCCGAGGGTCTGCCACGAGGTACATTCTGCACAGGTGCCCCTTCCGATGGCAAGACCGCCCTTTCTATGCCCATGTTCTTGCTTGTCACACACTTTCTGCTGTGAGTTCTCCTAGCCTACCCGCCGTGGCAAGGCCGTGTGAGGGGCCGACCCAGGCGCCTTTGCTGCAGGAGACTCTTCCAGGTCAGAAGCCGGGCCAGGAGCAAGGTGCTGACTTGAATGGGGCATGGAGCCTGTTGCTTAGGCTTAGTCTAATTATACCTGGAAACTCACTGTCCCCTCCCGGGAGGGACCGCCTGCAACGGGACAGCTCAGGTTTCCGTCCTCTGAGTCAGCTGTGTCCTGCCATCTTTGGAGTCCCCACTCTTTTCCTCTCCTTGCCCCCCCCACCCCGTCTGTCTGTTGCACTTGGGCAGCTGCTGAGCTGTTTGCCGGGTAAGGGGAGGCGAGACGGGAGTGTGTGGGAAGTTATGTGGGTGGATTTGATCAAGGGAGATGAGATGCTGAGCTCTGAAAACACCCAAGGGTTGGAAATAGAGTGATCAAGAATGTCCAGCTGCCCATGGGTCACTCTGGTCTGCTCCCAGGCGAGGCCACACATATGCTTCTTCGGCCACCACTCAAAGCCAGCAGAAATCAGATACCGGCCACACCCCCACCCTGCTCGCTGGGTTCTGGGCCAAGCTGCGTTCCTGCTCACTTGATCCCTCCGACACAAGTGTGTCCTCTCTCCCCTCCTGTCTCCCAGTTCCCTCCTACACGTGGCATTTTGCACACGTGACACTCAGAACGCTCTGAACCAGGAGACCGTGTCACTCACCTGCCGAGGCTCTTGTCCAAGTTCACTGCAGTGGTCAGGGTGACCCTGGGTGCTCTGGCCCCAGCACACCTTTCTAGCTCCCCTGAGATAAGCTCCTGGAAGATACTTCCATCCCCTGCCCTTATGGCCCCAGGAGGTCAATTTGCTCTCTGGCTTCTTTTCCTCTCTCCTCTCTCCTTCCGTGAGCAGCTATTTTTCCAGGAAGCATTCCCGGATGCCTCGAATCAGGAGCACTGTCCATGCTGGGAGCCCCACAGCTTCCCAAGGCTTCCTCTGTTGTGACAACTTGGCCCTTGACAGGCTGCTGGTCTGTGTCCTCTACCTCCTCAGTGCTTTGGGAGGACGGGGGCCTTGTGTGGCTCCTCCACCAGGGCCTGGGACATCATGGATGCTTAGCACATGCTGCTTGTGAGATGAAAAACATGGCGGGTGTTCGAATTTTAAAAGTTATTACAGTAAAAGACACCATTATGGTTAAACACAATTATCCCCTCATTCTTGTAGTTTCTGAAGCAGTTCTGGAAGTTCTCTTTCGTGAGTGTCTTTAGTGGTGTTCTGGTAGCTGGCTTAATGTCCTGAATTGATTCAAAACATTTACCTTGCATGGTCATTTTGACTTGGAGGAAGGGCCAGAAGTTGTGCATCACCAGAGCTTCTGAGTAAGGCAGATGAGGACACAGCATAAACTTTTTACGAGCCTGACTTTCCACTGGATGATACAGGGCAGGAGCATTCACTGTAAATTTGATCAGGCCTCGTAAAGTACGCTCATGAAACAGGACCGCTGGAACCACATCAGAAAGTGAAGAATCATGGAATACATGTGTTTGAAGTGAGGCAGAGCATGTTCAGGGGGGTTGATGGCAAAGTGTCTGTTGCTGTAATATATTTTTAAAAATCTAAACATTCACTGTGTGTTTTGATCACTGCTTGTATGTTCTCATGCAGGTCCTTATGTAGGTCTTCCCTGTCTTCTGAAGCTCCCCTGTGCACCTCTCTCTGTCCTGCCCCTGTGTGAGATTCTGACTCTGTCACTGTGTGGATATCATAAGGTTTCCCATCACTGGGACAAAATTCCGGACAGCCACACTTAAAGGAGGAGAACTTTATTTTGACTCATGGTTTCTGCGGTTTCAGTCCATGGTTCACTGGTCCTAAGGCGGAAGCATCACGCTGGAAGGGTGCGCAGAGACGTCTGCTCCCTGCAGGGCAGCTAGAAGCACGGAGTGAGGAAGACCTGAGTGAGCAGCTCACCCACCTCCATCCGGGTCCCACCACCTGCCACCACATTCAGCTCTCAACTCACCGGTAGGTAACCCCACTATGACTACAGTGTCCTCCACGATCCAGTCAGCTTCCTGAATCCCCACCTCTGGACACGTGAGACCTTTGGGGGGCATTTTAGATCTAACCTATAGCCTTCCTTTGGGATCCACCAGTGGGAACACTCACCGGAGCTCAACATGACAGAGGGGTCCCCATGGTCCCTGAGTGTAAGGTCACAGCCACCCACAGACAGCCCTCTCTAGAGGACCCAGGGATCTCTCTCCCCTGCCATTCTGGCCTGAGGGGTGATGAGACCCCAAGGGTACCGTCTCTGTGGCTCCCATTCTGCGTCCCTAACCTCATGCTATCTCCCCTCACTCTGCCCCAGCCCTACCTTTGGAATAGCGCCTTCATGAAATGGTCCAGCTTGAATCCATGACCTGCTCCTGGCTGATGCTGATGAATCATACATCAAAGGGAATAGACCTAGGGGACTTTACTCAGCTTTACTTGGCTGTAAAATGGGCTCATTTTACAAAATCGGATGACTTGATTTTCCCAAGGCCACCCAGGTGTGGGTGCGACTTCAAACCCACACGGTTCCAACTCAGCACCTGAGCCCTTGATCACGGGTCTTTGGCTCTGCTCCATGATGACCTCCCTGCCACACACGCCAGCCACACTAGGCCCCTGAGAAGCACCCTGGTGAGTGGATTTGTGCAGATGGTTGCCTTGGACACAGGGCCAAATGAGACTCTTCTGTTCCTTCTCTCTGGCCTGACAACTGGTCTAGCCACCACCGGCAGAAACTGCCAGGCCCCATCACCTCGTACGAGCATTGGATGTCCCAGGACGAACTCTGCCAGGCCCCCGAAGCAGCTAGACGACAGTGTTCCCCATGGGGAGCCTGGGTTGGGGGGCTCGGGGCTCCCTCACCTGTTTAGAGTTCCTATCCGCCTTTCAGATGTTCTCAGTAGCTACGAGAATGAGCCTTAGACCTCCGGCAACAGGGAGGCTGCCTCCCAAGGGCTGATCTGCTGCCCCAAGGGCACCTGTCCCAGTCTGGGGGCGCCGCTGGCCTCTCGAGGCTCCTTCTGTCTTCCTGTATGTGCGATCCCACCTGGCGTCTGTGTCTCCTAGAACCTGGATAAACCCACGTGAAGGATTGGGGGGCGGGTGGCTCATAGCAGCTGGGCTGGAGGGACAGAGGAACAGGGGTTGGGAGCCTGGTGGGTGACTTGGAGTGATGCGAGTTCTGGGTTCCCATCTTCATAAAGCGCGAGGCCTCCCCAGGCTTCTCTGGGTGAGAGGCGGGGTCCGAGGCTCCGGAGCTTCTGGGGGGGCGGTGGGGAAGCGTGGTGGCCTGATCTTGAATATGAGGCTAAGGACACCTTGCTGAGCTTAGCGCTCCGCCCCTGCGAGGTGGGCGAGGGGTCCCTCCCTCTGCACACACTAGGGGTCGACGTTAGAAGCAGCCTGAAGTTCAGGGGCCTTCTCAACCCTCTTACCTTGCTAGGAGTTTGGATTTCAAGACGCTTTTGCCACCAAGCTCAGCCCATTGCTAAGTTAAGAAAGGAAGAAGAAACAGTCAGTCGATGGACGTTTTAGGGAGGTGAGAATAAGGGCTGCTGCGGGGTCTCAGGAACGTTCTGTTGCCGGCCAAAGTACAAAGCCTCTCATCCATAAAACATCCCTCGATTGCCTATTTCTTTTTGCTTTCTGGGAAGGCTGGGCTTCAAACTCTGATTGGGCAGCTGCTTGGGCTGCTTGCAGCCTGTGGAAACCTGAGCTAGTTCAGGAGTAGTCTTTTGCCTCAGTTTGCCCATCTGTAAAATGGGGGTTTAGGCATAGACGTCTCCACCTCCGATGGCTGTAGCCCAGTGCCTGAGGGTCCAATGAGAACAGCACCTCCTGTCATCATTGTGATTGCTGTCATAGTCATCAGTGAGGTTTTCATTCCTGGGCAGGACTATCTGAGTCTACTGATTCGGAAGACAGAATCCGTTCCTGGTCATCTTGTTAATCTGGGACAAGTTTTTGCACATTTGACTCACACTCTCCATAGCCCACTTTACCTCCGTCCCGGGCAAACGCGCTTTGTGCCCGTCTCTTCTTTCGAGGGCACGTTCTTCTGGTCTCGCTCTCTCCATCTGTATGATGTGGGTGCCTGCTGTCCGCAAGTCTCCACAGCTGCTGGTACAGGATAGAAGCTCTGAAATCATCACTAGTGTGAAGCCACGAGCAGGGAGGGTGGCAGAAAGTGTCGGTCAACTTGCAAATGTAAAACGCTAATGATAAATGACTTCTACACATTTGCTTAAATAACTTGCTTTTATTGATTTGGCTAAATGAGGTTATGGTGCTGCAAGATGTGGGTCTCCAATTTCATTACCGGGGAGATCTCTTCACACCTGGCCGCCCTTGCTTTTAGAAGAGACCTGGGTCGTTTCTCCTTTTAAGCTGAAGTCCTCGGCACTCCTGGAGTGAGTTCTTCTTGCCAGGGTGCAGGGTGTGAAGGTGGCTTTCTCCAACTTGGAGAAACCCTCAAACTACTCCTCATTAGGTGGCGCTGGGTTCAGTGATTTCACAGGCCAAGAGGACTCAAGGACCAAGACCAAGTTCAGAATTTGAGGGGCAGTGGTCAGCTGCTGGACATCTGCTTCCTGGCAGGATTGGTGCTGTTTCCTGTGCATCCTCCAATCCATTTGTGAACTCTGGAGAGGGGTCACATGCACCCCAGTTATCTGCCCACAGGGGAGAACTGAGTGTGGGGAGGTAGATGACTGGGCTTCAGCAAAGTGGTGACCCACATTCCTACACCTTCTTTAACTTACCTGTGACCGCAGCTGGGTGGATTTCCAGCCCGGGTCATGCTCGCTTGAAAACGGGACTTCTCACACTCCAGCAGTTACCATGGCGATGCAAAGGCCGGGGGTGGGGTTGGGCACACAGCACGTGCTCAGTAGATACTTGCTTCTCTTACTGTCTGTGCTCACTTGGCTTGGACCTGATGGCGTCTTGGACCTGATGGCACCTTGGGAAGTCTGTTCTGATCTAATTCTTGTGATCCTGCTCTTTATCTATAGTTTGGGTTTTTCAGAGAAGAGAATATTTCCTGAGCAACTGTTTCGTGAGAACCTTTGTCGAGACATGACTGAGCTACTGAACCAGAGCACACAGCTGACCCCCTCCAGAAATATCGCTATGTAAGAAAAGAGGAGCCCATCAATTAGGGCGTGGTTGTGAGGTTTTCTGTTACTTGGATCTGGGTTGCTGCTGGATGATCGGCTGTGCCCAGCCCTTCCCTCGAATGCACATCAAGTCTTGGAACTCATCCGTGTATTACTGACCTGGACTCGTTTCCTTCAAAGACTTTATAGGACTTTTCATTCCATTCCAGAACAAAATACTGCCACACCCATTTAAAAGGTGATAAGGCAGAGGAAGGAGGAGCAGAGATTTGCCAAAATGTCAAAGCAGACCCAAGGGCTTTGCAGGGTGCGCTGCCTGGGCCCGGTCTACAGAGCCAGAAGCCAGGTTAGCTCCATTTTGCTGCCTAAAAATATCTCCCTCCGAACATAATCCATCATCGGGAGACACTTTATTTTCAGAGCTGTGATTTCTCTTTGTTTTCTTCCAAAGGCTTCGTTTGCTTCTTAATTTGATGAAGACACCACTTACACTGCTCTTCCTCTGGGCGATTTTTCCATTCCATTTGTCTTATTTCTAGAAGTTCCACATCCTTTGGAACCACGTAAAAAATCGCTAATTCTTATGCAGTCTTTACTGTATGCCGGGTTTATGTGTTAACTCCTTTTTACAAAACCTTAAGGGGTAAGTACTATTCTTTACCCCCATTTTACAGACTAGGAAACTGAACGCAGAGAGGGTAACTGACTCGATCGAGGTCACACAGCAAATCAGTGGTTAGTCCAAGATTCAGAAGCAGTGGTGTGTCTGTCGCTGATGATGACGGCACGGTCAGTAATGACAGTGATCACTCTGAGTCCTCTCTCCTCCACTCCTTTGCATGGCTTGTGGCTGCTTGTGGTCCCTGCCCGGGCTCCCTTTGATGGTCACCCCCAGTTGTGTGCGTCCGTCACCGTGCACTGCAGCGGGGGCTTTCCTTATTTGTCTCCCCTGCCAGACCAGGAGCTTATGAAATAACCCTTATTTAGTAAAAAAAAGGATTAGAAGAACTGAAAAACATTTTTAAAAATAACCAAGACCACCCGAGGTCCCTGGTAACATCTAGGTGCCCCTTATTTTATACATGTACATATATAAAGCATACATAGGTATATTAAATACAATAACATAAAATAACTTAACATTTAAAATTTTTTTTTCCTTAAAATTGTATCCACTCGGTTTGACTGGTGCATGCTTGCGATAAGTAACGGTCACATCCCCTGGGGGAGTAGGGGCAGACGTACCTTAATTCTTTTTATTTCCCTCTGTCCTGCCTCCACTCTCTCCTTGCTCCATCTCCAAACCCTCCCAGACCAGCAGGTGGGGGAGGGGGCAGCGGCAGGGGGAGGGGCGGGAAGGAGCACCCAGGATGCCTTGCAGACGGTCACCGGCTCCCATGATGGCTGGAGCCACTGCCTGCTACCAACATGTTCTCAGAGAGAAAAACATTTTTAAGAAGATGCCATGCACCAGGAGCGTGCTGTCTCTGTTTCCCGTCGTCTTCATTCCCCATTCATCCGCTGATGGACATACAAGCTGCTTCCATGATCGAGTGACTGTGACGTGTGCTGCTATCCCCAGGGCATGCATCCATCCAGTGTGAGTGACCCTTTCCAGAGGATGCCTAGAATAGCTGGCTTGGATGGAATTCCTCCTTTTTTTTTTTTTGAGTTTTTTGAGGACTCTCCATGTGGATTTCCATGGTGGCTGTACTAATTTACACTGCCACCAACAACGTAGAAGGGTTTCTTTCCCCACAAAGTCTCACCAGCATTTGCTATTGGTTGACTGCTTGGCGATGGCCATTCTTTCTGGAGTGAGATGGAATCTCGGTGTGGTTTTAATTTGCATTTCCCTGATGGCCAGAGATGTTAAGCACTGTTTTTCTTGTATTTATTGGCCCTTCCTATGTCTCAGACGGGCCTATCGTTCTAGCTGTCCATTTCAAACATACCCTAATTCAGTGGGATTAAGCACATGTATGATGTTACATACCCACTGCAACTGTCTGTCTCTAGAACTTTCTCATCAACCCAAACAGCAATCCTGTGTCCACTGAATAGTGACCCCCCTCCCCCCACGCCGCCCTGCCAGCCTTGGTCAGTCCTGTTCTGCCTTTTGGTTCTCTGAATTACTTCTTCTAGCTACTTTATGTTCATGGAGTCCCGAAATATTTGTCCCTTTGTGGCAGTCTTCTGTCACCCTAGCACAATGATTTTTGGTCTTCACATATCAGAATCTTATTCCTTTTTCCTGTCTCTGTGACTGTAATAGAAGATCCACCCAGAAGCCCAGAGATCCCCCTTTCCATCCTTCTGTGTCCCTGTGTTAAAAACCAAGTGCAGTTTAAACCCAGCAAATCGGCCCTTGTTTGAGGAGAGCGCGCAGGCGGTTTGGTGGCCACCAGGGTCGGCTCCCTGGGGCTGCTGCGACCCACAGTGCCGGGCTTCGCAGGCTCCTCCTCGCCCTGCTCTGTGCGAACCCTGTGCCCAGGACCGGCCCCAGGCCCTGGCCCTGCGTGGCATCCGCTTCTCGCTGCGCTGCCAAGGAAGTCCCAGCTGCGGATGTCCAGGCTGCTGGACTTGGACGCAGCTGTTGGAGGTGCGCAAGCCTGGAACGCAGCCGCACCTCCGGCCACGCCGGGCCCTCGGACGATGTGCACTTTTCATGTCCAAAATCCAGGGCAAAGTACCACTGCTGTTTAAAAGAAAAGCGCAGAGGGGATGCGAGTTTCCTTGCTTTTCCTTCCATACTGGGGACCAAACCCAGGGCCTTGCACACGCAGGACGATTGCTCTACCACTGAGTTAACCCCCAGTGCTGGCTGTCTTTCTTCAAGGTGGGACACTTACTGTACTTGACTTGTATCTGCAGGACCTGGCCTATTTCCTGGCACACGGCAGATGCCTGATAGATGTTTGTTGATTGAATAAGTGAAGGACTGACCTTCACTGAGCTGCAAACCTCTAGCAGCGGCCCTGAGCTCTCAGCGTTTCTGAGACCCCTGCCCTGTCCAGGTGTGATTTGCATTGCCTGGTCCTGTATCGTTCATGGTGAGTTGCTGTCCTTGTCTCCTTGGCAAACCTCCAACAACGCAGCAGTGGCTGCCTAGGTGGCTGGAGATGTGCTTCTTCCTCCCCTGAGGCTCTCCCTGGGAGCGTTTTCATCGTGGGGTGCTGCGCTAACTCTCTCCAGGTTTCATAAGTTGATAGAACAGGGCTGTCAAATGCTTTTTATGGGAGAAGAAACAGGAAGATGGTTTGTTTTGCAGACAGCAGGTTATTGGGTAATTACATTTTTATAGAGCTGTTGCAGGACAAATCTCTGCCCCGCTGTCTCCTTTGATGCTGAGAGGCAGACAGCCCCATAAAGATCAGAACAAAGCAGGGTGAGGGGGTCAGGAGCGGAGCTCGCTGCCCTGGAGGGTCAGCTTCTGCCTGGAAGCCCCCAGCCCCTCACCAGCTGCCCCTAGTGAGAAAGGCCCAGCTCTGGCCGTGCGGTTTGGTTAGTCACATTCGTGTCCCCCTTTCCTTCCTTTCCCTCCAAATGCAGACGGGGAAGGAGACAGGAGACCAGGTACCAATGCACAGTGCCATTCCAAAGAGTCACCGTTTGTCGTTCATCCTCCTTCCCTCCCTGGTCCATTCATTCTCTCACTCATTCACTCATTCATTTGCTCAATCTGTGGCTCATTCATTTTGTTGGTCATTCATTCGCTTATTCGCGCATGCAGCCAAGTGTTTGAACAGTTGCTGAGGAGACCGAGGTGTCCTCACTTTGAGGGTCTAGTTATTCATCCATTTGGCACCTGTGGGTGGAGGGCCTACGAGGCATCGCACCGTCTGACCATGATGCCGAGCAGCCCTGAGGCCACGGGGGAGGGAGGCGATTGGCATCTGCGCCTGGACGCAACACAGAGTGCAGTGGACCTGCAGGAGACGTGCACACGTGAAGACCAGGTGTGGCATCCGACCTGGCGGGCAGGGTCACAGTGGCTTCCCCGGGGCAGCCGATTCGTGAAACCTGGAGGAGTTGCCAGGCCAGGATGGGATCAGTAGAGGATTTTTTGGGGGAGAATAATCCAGGCCAGGGGAAGCAGCCCCAGAAGGAGAGGCACAAAGCTTTCGAGAAGGCAGAGCAGCCAGTGTGGGCGGGCGGGTCGGCCGGCTGGCTCAGCTGGACAGTGACCCGGGAATACCTGTTTGGTCTTTCCTTGGTGCACTCTTGCAGAAACAAAATCTGCTGCTGGGTCACCATTCTAAGCCCGGTCAGACGCCCAGAGGCAAGTCCAGTCCCTGGACGTACATTTGGAAAGCTGGTACAGTGCTTTAGTGTGCATGTCTTAATCCCTCATCTTTCTTTTAGCTCCAGAAGGTTCTAGAAAGTTGCTCAGGGCTATTCCTTTCCCTGGGACCTTGACACCAAGGCTGAAGGCCTGGGCCCTTTCTGTCTCATTGGGAGACAAGTGTGTCCGATCAAGCTTCCCCACCCCCACCCTTTCTGCTTTTAAAGATGGCTGCCTTCTTGGGGCGCCCCTTTCTCATGCCCAGGCTGGTTTCCTGCTGGGAGACAAGTACCTTAATGAGTCTTTATTTGGTTGGGCAGCACCTTTGGGTGTCTAATTTTCTGCTGAGACCTCCAGCCAGAATCTGAGGTGTCTTCCTCAAGGGGGGCCCTGCTTCTGCTGGCTGCTCTGAGCTGAGCAGTCATTCAGAGACAGCTTCCCCGTGGGGAGGTCTCACCTCCCCGCCTGCCTGTCTCATTCTGTAGACCCTCATCCTGCCTCAAGCTCTTTGTGCCTGTCCCTGGGGGCTGGAGATAAGGCAGAAGCGGCTCCAGGAAAGGGTGGAGGAGCCAACAGAGAGGAGGCAAATAAGTCAGCTCAAAGCCTTTGCTCGGGGCTCCCAAGGAGGCCATGCATCTGGGGTCCCGTGGTGTGCAGAGGCGATGTCTCCAAAAGGTCAAGGAAGCCTGGAATGGTTGTTCTCTGACCATACTCTGTTCCTCACTGTTGTACCATTGCTATGTGGCCAGTGCTTCAAACACCTCTCCTGAGAGGGCTGGATTTCAGAAACAGCACATCTGGAGGTCCAGAGGCAGGGCTGAGGGTGGGGTGCTCTTGGTGTAGCCAGGAGCTGACGGAGGAGGATTTGGGATTTTACTGCGAAGGGCAGAGTAATCAATGCACAGTTTTGATCTGATAGTGTAACAGTATCCGGTTTAAACTTTGGAAGGTTGCAGTAACTGACATGCATGCATCTGGCTCTGATTGCATTTTATTACTTTATTTTTATTTGGGGTACTGCGGATTGAACTCATGGCCTTTGCATGAAATTACATTCCCAGGGATTTTTAGTTTTTATGTTGAGACAGGTTCTGTCTAAGTTACTCAGAACAGAATCAAATTTGTGATCCTCCTGTCTCAGCCTCCCAGAATGCTGGGATGATAGGGGTATGTCAATAAACCTGACTTGATTGCATTTTATAGATGCCCAAATGGTGACACAGAGGGCTCGGGTGACTTGCTCAGGGCCCCCTAGGGACTGAGTGCTGAACCTGGATTCGATCCAGTTGCGGGGGGTTGTGTACCACCTTCAGGATGCCCCCAAGAGGCGTTAGTTTTTTGAAAACTAAAAGGCATCTATTGCTTTGATTGTTAGAGTTAAGAATTTTCCTCCTCGACAGACTCTGAACTAAGCCTTTCTAAGCTTGCTTTTCTGTGAGATGGGCAGGAGCAGGGAGCCCCACATTTGCCTGATTTCATGTCCATTGTGCTGTGGACAGAAACCCATGATACAGGCTGCAAAATAAGTCATAGTATTAAAAAATTGTTGAGAAAAATGGGCTCCTGTTTGCCCAGCACTGTGGGGAATGAATTCCCGCGTACTGGGCTTTCAGCTAATGACTGCCACTCAGAAGCTGCCGTGATGGCAGAGAGCCACCACCACGACAAAAGCCAAGAAACTTGGAAGGAAAGAACACCACCGTCTCACTGGGCTCTTTTCTGCTGGTTCCGGTGGGGTGTCTGAACCTCTGTTCTCAGGTTCATCGGAAATGGATGCAACAATAATAGTGACTTCCTCAAGAGACTGGGGGGGTGCCGTGGCCCCTGCAACCCTGTGAGGAAGCAATCATGCCCTAGCTCTTGGCTTTTTTAAAATAGCAACCTCGTACTCTCTTGGGTGGCTGGTTTGTCATTTTATTTTCTGCTTTTACCCACATCTGCAATGCATTTTATTGCATGTATATCTCCTGGCACACGTGTGAGAATATTGGTTGGACACACGGCCTCCAAAGGACTTGTTGGCTAAGTTATCCATGCATTGAAATTTTTGATAGGTTTTGGCAAATTGCACAGGGTAGACTGTACTGATTTATAGCTTTTGCTAGTAATAAGGAGTGAACTGATTTCTCCACAAACTTGCCAACAGTGTATCACCGTCTTTAAAAAAAATTCCTAGTGTGAGATCTTGACATACAGATACTCTTGTTTTCACATGCTTATTTTTGGCTTAACATTAAATTGCAAATATATTTCTGTTCTAACAGCTATTTTTCAGGATGTGTCTTGAGACCATAACAAAACTCAGCACAGAAGGATGTCATATGGGTTTTTCTTACACGAGGAGCCCAAAGTATAAATAATTCAAATAGTAAAATAAAAGATAGATGATAGAAAACAGAAAGATAGACTTTGAGGAGATCTAGGAATGGGAGACTAAAAAGGAGAAATTAAAAGGATTAAAACATGCACCCAGGATGAATGTCTTCATTGTATGCCCAAGACATGTACTAAAAAAATTTAAAAAAGAAATCTTTCCAAAATATTTTTATTAGCTATATAGTATTCCTTTGTACAGATATACTATAGTGCATCCATTCTTGTTGTCAGATTTTTTTTAAACTCAAAAGCATTTGATAGCTAAAATTAAGAATTTTTCTTATCAACTGATTCTTAACAAATAAAAGATAGATTATAAACAGGAAAATATTTCCGACACATATAATAGGAGACTATTGTTAAGCATATGTAGAGTATTTCTAGAAATAAGTAAAGATCAACAATTTGATAGAAAAATGGGAAAAGGAATGAGCAGGCATTTGAACTGGAAGGACTCTGGATGTGAATGGAGAATGTCCCCCAAAAGCTCACATCCTGGGAGCTTGGATCTCTGTGCGGCAATGTGGAGGTGGTGGGCCCTTTAAGAGGCAGGGCCTGGTGGGAGGTAATTAGCATAGGGCGTGGCCTCAGAAGAGATCACACCTGGGCTCCTGGAGCGAGCTGATTCTCCTGAGAATGGGTGGTTGAAGAGCAAGTTTGCCAACTCAGCACTTTCTTGTTTCTTGTTCCATCATCCAGAATGATGGAACATCACCATTCAGAAGGGTGAATGAAAGGAATCTCTTTACTTTGTCAAGTGACCTGGCCTCTGGCATTTAGTTATAGCAACACAAAGCAAACTAAGACAGATGGCTATTAATAAATATATGAACAATGTTCATGTGGAGGCAGATAGAGACCAGGGTGAGATACACACACACATGCACGTGCACACACACACACACACATGGACAAAGCACAGGATAGATGGATGTGGAGCTGCCTAAGGAATGCACATCAATGCATTCCCTTTGCCAAACAGTTACATCCTTATGCTGAAAATTCTTACAGTCCATAACGTGCTAATTTTCCTCCTGGATACTTACCCATAAGAATGTTCCTAATGCCACTTTTAAAATAATAGCACCTGGTAACAAACATCCACTGGCGAGAAGATGGATGGAAAGTTGCAGTATTTTAAAATTGTGGAACCTAACACAGTCGTCACAAATGTTGGTGAAGACAGCAGTATGCTGACCTTCTGTGCAGCTGGCGTGGTGACACCTGCCCTGCTAGTGGCCCTCCTGGTTATGTCTTTGGTGCCACCCACTGGAGCACACATTGGCACCTCCATTCCAGGTTGCAAGTACCGGGCAATGCTCACCCCTCTGGATGGTTCTAAATCTCTGACTAACATTAATGTCCTGGCTCCTCCGCTGCTGGGGGTAACCCCGCCGGGTGCACAGCACACCCCGGCTTCCCCTGGAAAGAACCAGCCCTGGGTGTCTACCCACGGTGGTGACTGGTTTCACAATGCACTTCTATTTTTGAGAAATGACAAAACTCATATAACATAAATGAACTACCTTAAACAATTTCTGATATTTAGAATATTCAAAATGTGGGTTAACCATTACCTCTTTCACATTCCAGAATATTTTCATCACTTCAGGAGGAAAGGTTAAGCTGTTGCTACACAAAGTACTTTTATTGATTGTCAACCCCCCCATCTTGTTCTTCCTCCTCCCAAAACCACTTGCGCGAATGTCAGTGTTGTACGTCAGTGGCTGGGACGACCCAAAGGAAAGCATGTGGCAATGTCATATTAGGATTCAAAAAGGCCAAAAAGCTGCAATCAATTGAATCCTCCTTTTATTTATTTAGTTTTGTTTTGTGGTACTGAGAACTGAACCCAGGGCCTTTGCACTAACCTATTTTCTCAGGCTTTATTTTCTTATTTTGAGACAGGACCTTGCTATGTCAGTAAGTTACCCAGGCTGGGCTCAAGTTTGTGACTGTTTGGCCTCGGCCACTTAGAGTGCTGAGATTATAGGCATGTACCATCATGTTCAGGTTTTACCTTCTCTTTTAAGTTAAAAAAAGAGTTAGATAAAGACAGTAATTTAAGAAACACATTAGGCATAAAAAGACAACAGAGAATTCACAAGCAAATAGTTGATAACCATGAAATTCAGGTGGTGGCTGCACCAGGGAAGAGAGGCAGAATCCTGGGCTGAGGAGTTGAGTCCTTGGTGGGCTCCCCTAGACCAATGATATTAATTAATAAAATGACTAATAAAGTCATTACCTGAAAGCAAAGATCCATGATAAGGATGCGTCAGACCTAGGATTATAATGAATCTGACTCTACAGGTAGCCAAGGAAACCCAACACCAAAGGGATTCAAATGAAGAGAGGGTAGTACTTACATTTTCTAGTCTCCATGAGACAGCAGGTTAGAGTGCATTTCATGTTGCTTTGACTTGAGAAGGGATTTAGGACACACCTCCTTCCTCTTCTCTGGTAGTTCATGACCTCAGTGTTCTTTTGTGGAGCTAATTTACATGAATGGGCACCATCTTCATGCTGATTCGCTACATAGCCACTCAAGCGATACAATTAGATAGACCCGCTACTATCCAAACATGCCAACGATTCATTATGAATTTAAAGAAGCAGGTTGAAAGATAAGTTCTACATGACCCATTTTCTGAAGAAATGCTTTGTAGTAATGTAAAATGGAGTATATCATTTTTTATATGTGCTACATATAGTTACATATGTGTCTTATACATAATCACATATCCCTGAATCTGTGTGTTTATATATTTCTCTGCAAAACAGTTGTAACCAACATATTCAGGATTGTTAACAGTGCTTTTTCTATGTGATACATTTATGAAAATTCTCCATTTTTCTAAGTAATGCATATCTACATAGGCAAGATGTTTTTAGTTAGAATGAAAATGAAGCGTTGAAAATGGCGTGACTTACATATAATGGTGGCAAGATCTTTCGCCTGTGAGGTTACTCTCTTATAGTACTTGTGTTGTCACTGTGTTACACTCTGCAAAATGTATCCTTAACCATTCTTGTTTGTTTTGCCAGTATGGATTTGGTGCAGATTGTCTTAGTTATCTGCTTGTTGCTGAGATACAATACCTGACATCCACAGCTTAACGGAGGAGAGGTTTTGGCTCACGGTTTGTAGTGGTTTGAATCCATAGTTAGCTGGCTCCAAGGCAGGATAGTATGGCAGAGGAACCTGGCAGAAGAGCATCCTCATGGTGTGGCAGCGGGAAACAGAGAGAGGTCCAGGGAGGAGGAAGGGAGATGCACCCTTCCAGGCCACACCCCAAGCGGCCCTCCTCCTCTGACCAGGTTTTACCCCCACCAACATCACATTTAGCTATAAACTCATCAGTGAACTGACCCAGTGGTGAGTACCATGCCCCATAACCCAACTGCCCCTACAAAGCCCCATGTATGAGCGTGTGAGGCTTTGGGGGAACATCTAGACATAAACCATAATATGCATGGTTACCTTTCAGGTAGGTTGCTTCTGTTTCACATAATGCACATCTTATCACTAGTGGTTCTTGCTCTCCACTTTAAAAGCTCTTTGGAAAACATCTCTTCTCCATCTCATTTGCCACTTTTTCCACTTTCTTGGCCAAGTTTATGCCCTGTGGTCTGAAGCTGCTCTTGACTTTTTTAAAAGACCAGTTGCTGTGAAATACGACGTCCATCCACGGCACAGATAAACGTTAGCAGCCCGGCTGGCTCCTCTGTAACATGATGACAGCGTTTTGCAAGGTTCTGGATGGCGCGAAACCTTCTGCCTTTGACGTTTGGAAACCCCAAAGATGTAGCAATTTCAGAAAATTGAAAACATGAGTGTCAACAGGAGAAGAAAATGAAAAGGAGCCCATGTCTCTGGCTCAGCGGTTATTCTGCCCTCGTCTTGGCTGGAATGACTCCTTCCTCACATGTCTCTTGGCAAGTTCTTTTCCTTCTGGCTTAATTGGGGGACTAGGATTTTTCCAATGGCTCGAATGGTGAGGAAAATAGAAGCAACTGTATTTCATTCTTGTTTTGAAAGGACATCAGGGAACCTTTCTTTCTGTGGGCTGCCAGTTTGGGGCATTTATCAAGAGCCTGGATGCTGAGGAAAACTGAGCGACAGACAAAATGTGCTTTTAGAATCCCTGATCAGAGCATGCCACTTAAGGAAATGTCTTGCCTTGTTTTGAAAGTTCTTTTTTCTCTATTCTAAATCATTCAAATGTTTCTTGAGAGCATTTCTCTTTCTTGACTAATGTTCTTGCCTACATATTGGAATAAGAAGGACAACATTTTTCTTGCATAACAAATAAAACAAATGTATATGTTAGATTTCCTGTCATTTTCTTTCTTTGAAAATTTTCTCCTAATACGACTCTTAACTTCCAAAGAATTGCAACAGGAATGTTGGTTATAAGTGGCTATAAACTCTCAGTCACTTTAGTTTGGGCAAGTATACCTCATCATGTGAAATAAACTATTCTTTACAGCCCGGATTCTCACAATGCCACCTGTGACACAGTCGTGCCAAAAGTAAATTTACCCTGAAGCAATGAAGTTTCTACATCTAACTGCAATTTACAGGAACTACAGGGCACAGGGGAATGTGTGCAAAAATAACCATGAATTGAGAGGTGGATGGCAGACCGTGGATATATTACAGGACAAATAACCCAGGATGGACAGAACAAAGCTTCTCTAAAGATGTCCAAATCTTGGGCCCAGGGCTCTGTGAACATGTTAGGGTAGATGACCAGGGTGAGTTAAGATTGCATATGTTGTTCAGGCTGCTAATTAGTGGCACTGAGCTGGAGAGTTTCTCCCCAATGATACATGGGCTCCAGTGAAATCTCAAGGGTTTTCAAGTGCAAAAAAAGGGCGAGGGAGATGCAATATCAGAGTGATGTAGTGTGAGAAAGATTTGACTTGGCAATTCCTGGCTTTGAAGGTAGAAGGCAGCGTAAGCAGTGTGAGGCAAGCGCCTTGCAACCTGTACGAGGCCAGAAAAGGCTTCTTCCCTGGTGCCTCCCGAAAGGAACGTGAAAAAGAAAACAAATGCATATTTTAGCTTTGATTTTAGCCCAGCGAGACTCATGTCTGATTTGTCCTCTCCAGAGCTGTGAGATGGGTGTTAACTTTGTGTCGTTTTAAGCTACTAAGTCTGTGGTCGTTTGTTATAGCAGAAACGCAAAGCTAAAACTCGCACTGTTCGTTTCATGAAGGGAAAAACCACACTGCGGATGGAGAGGATAGCTGGAGCTGTTGGCACCTCAGCCTGCTGTCCACCCTGGAGGCTGTCCACCCTGGAGGCCCATGGTTTCCTGGGCCTCTGCCAGAGCCTCCCTTGACAGCTGAGTGGTGTTGGCTTCGTCTGCAGGTGGGAGGGAAGTGCCAAGACTCTAGGCCTAGGAGCAGCCTTTGGCGAAGGCGGAATGGAAAGTGGTGGGTGGATGTCGGGGTTCCTGTCCTTAGGTGGTCCTGTTAGTCAACCTGGTGACCTCCGAGATCACCAAGTGATGAACAGGTGGATCGTGTATAACACATGGATACGGTGGGTAACTGATTTACTTCCTGGGGGAGCATGGAAGTAACATTTCATCATGGTATTCAGAACAGCACATGACACAAAACTTCTACATTTTTTATTCCTGGAATTTTTCATTTAATATTTTCAGACTGTGGGGAAGTGAACCATGGAAGGAAATAGGATAAGAGGGACTTCTGTAGGTGAAGGAAGGATAGCTGTGAACTGATGACTGTGGAAGCCGGGAAATGGATAGAAAGGATCCATTATGTTAGTCTTCTACTTTTATGTGTACTAGAAATTTCCACAATGGAAATTTTAGAGACAGCCTTTCACCTAACACCTTGCATTTTAAATCGGGTTGTGAGTGTACCGCTAAGAAGGGCATTCACCGTCACGCTGGACCTGTGTTCAAGTCTGACCGTGGCTGAGATGGCAGATTTGTGTAGGGCTGGGATAAGCTGGGGATGAGGGAGGAGTAAATCATTGTGAAGGAAGTGACTGTGGGGAAAGGGAGCTTCACCAGCAAAGATTCAGCAGTGAAGGTGGTCAGGAAGACAAGGTTGCAGGCTGGGAAATGGATTTTGAAGCTCTCTTAGTCCTCAGGATTCGGCAGTGTGGTGGATTGATAAGCGGCGGGCAACTTGTCATAGCAGCTGAACTGAATCAGGATGGTACTGAGTGTAGATGGCCCACCTGAGGATTGTAAAAAGGAAGAAGGAGGGTAGTGGGGGTGTTGTTTGTGCTCTTGGTTCTTTCAGAATTGTTGGTTCTCCTGGAGGAGCTTGTCACGCTGGCTTCCTGATATGCACTCGGCTGTTCTCATCAGCGGGGGAGCTCGGGACCTCACTGTTGCTGAGGATGGCTGTGGTACTTCTGTGGGGAGCCCTGGTCCTTTGAGCATTGCTTTCTGGCTCTGCTGTAGAACCCTCGGCCTATGGCACAGTTCCTTCATCCCGCTGGCACGGACTTTCTAGCTTCCATCACTGACCTTTGGGCCTTCCCGGTGCAGATCCACGAAACAGCCTTGCATGAGTCATGGTCATGGGCTCTAGGTCCTCAGCTGGACTCATGCAGGATATTGCTATGGGATCCAGACCCTTGTCTGGATTCTCTAGGTCTTTAAATGTTGTGGATAGATTTCTTGCACATTCTTTGTATGTGACTCCTTGAGTGACCATTATAGATAATACTATAAGTTATGTGTCTTGTATTATCTTGTTCTTACAAATCCCTGACTGCAACATGCAAGGAAACAGAACCAATGTGTGTGTGTGTGTGTGTGTGTGTGTGTGTGTGTCTGAAATGTCTCATGCAATTGTGGAGGCTGCAAGCGAAAAAATCTTTCACTTGTGTACGGAAGCTACCAAGTCGACCTCATGGGAGGAGAGAGCAGTCTAGTGGCTCCCAGAGCCTGGGAAGAGTGACCAGGAGGGGACTCTGCACCGGAGTCCGCTGCCTACTCCCAGCAGCCAAAGCTTCTCTCTTCTCCTTCGGTGCACCCCATCTTTTCCTCACCTTAACTCTCATTGCCTGGTCTCTCTGCTTTACTGCTCCCTCCCTCCTTTGTCCAGCCAACTCAATTTAACCTTGACAGGAAGGTTGGTGGGCACAGGGGTGCAGTTGGACAGGAGTAACAACTTCTGGATTTCTGTGACACAGCGGGATAACTATGCTGAGAGAAGTTAACCAAATATTTCAAAGTAGCTAGTGGAGAGGATTTTGAATATTCCCTATGCAAAGAAACCTCTGGGATGATGGATATACCAATTAACCCTGCCCAATTGTTACACATCGTATACATATATTCAAAGTTCACATTGTTCCCCATTAACACCTACAATGACAGCTATCAACTAAAAAGTTTAAAAATACTAAAAAGAAAAAATATATATGCCTCTGATTATATCATCCATACACATTTATGGATAAGCACTTCTTTCTCAGGATGAAACTTCATAGACTCGTTAAAAAACAGAAAAAAACCCTGGCAGGTTGCAGGCCCAGGGAAGATTGCTGCTTCAGCTCGAGGCTTCAAGCCATCTTGAGGCAGAATTGCCTCCTCTTTGGGGACCTCAGAGTTTCACTCTTCAGTCATCCAACTGCTCAGTAGAGATCCACTCCATTCTGGAGGACAGACTGCTTTCCTGAGGGCTGGAGGGAGAATGGAGGCAGGGAGGGAGCCAGTCACAGACCAATCTGGCCTGATCAGGAGGCTCAGGGAAGGCTCCCACCCAGCCCATGACCTCTCGGCCAGGCTCTGAAGGATAAGCAGGAGTTTGAGAAAGAGGAAGAGAGACAGCATTTCAGAGTGAGGGAGGAGCGATGAGCCACTGCTCAGAGGCTGGAAAGGCCTGAAAGGCGGGAAGCTGTTCTTTTGCACAGAATCTTTTATTTTAGAAATCAATAACCACGCTTCATATTTCTCCATGTGCGCACGGCACATTCCCCCTTGGTCCGATGCGGAGGACCGCAGGCTCCCTCACAGTGAGCCACACTGTGACTCTTCCGCCTCCTCCTGGTTACCAGTGAACAGGCTCAGGATTTAGTATCATCCAGGACTTTTTGGGTCTGATCGGCGCGAGGGCCGTACCCAAGCCTTTTGATGCGTACGCAATAATCGGTTAACAAAGACTATGATGGAATAGAATAAAAATAGAGCTCATTGGAAAGACAGCAAGGCAAGAGTCCAAACCCTGTCCCTTCTCAGCTGTGTGATTTTGGGCCAGTTGTTGAACTTCTTGGACCCTGCTTTTTTGTACTGGAAAACTTGGAGGTTTGGGTGGGATTCTCTCCAGTCCTAAGGTTTCACAATGCTATGGATTAGGGTGATGTGCAATAGGAAAAATATATGTGCTGCACAGGTAACGCCCCAAACATATTTCTGCATTCATTAGGCATCTGCTATATGGTGAGTCTTCCACGTATTGGAGAGTTAGAGCCAAACAAGAAAGACAAGATCTTTCTTGAGAGAAGGAACTGTGAGATAGAGATAAAATAGACAAAGGGAAGCAAAATAATTGGAGATTGTGACAAAGGCTATGGACAGGTTAATGGGGTAAGAGGCGTGTGTGTGTGTGTGTGTGTGTGTGTGTGTTGGGAAGGGGAATGTAAGGAAGAGACGTGGGTTTGAGAATGATTACAGTGACCTCATCATGCAAAGATGCAGTGGCAGGTTCAATGGCCCTGAGACAAATTTGCCCTGGTACATTTGAGAACAGAGACCCATGTAGACACAGATACGCGAATGAGGCAGCGCATGTTTGGAGATGGTGATCGAGAGGTAGTTGTGGCCATGCCTGTCAAGAGTTGGATTTTATTACCACAAATTATAATGCACTTAATTGGTATCTCAATCAATGCTGGTATTAAATTGAAATAAACTCCAAATTCCCCAAGTAATCCTTTTTCAGTGCTTCCTACCTCAGAGAATTAACTAATTATAGGTATTTAACCTGCATTTATATGCTGTGCATGGTCCTGAGTGCTGAGTTAATGGCAGCAGAGCCGAGTCTCTGCCTCTATGGACGCACATGACAGGGAGGGAGACACCACGACAGATATATAACTTTTGAAGCGGACACAAGCATTATGGGGGAAAGAAAGGAGAGTAAGAAGATATTAGGGTGGGCAATGGCGGGTTTGTTGTGCGTGGGGTTTGTGGTTAAGGAGGGAAGCAAGGGACTAAGCCAGGCAGGTGTCTGTCAAGGGAAGGGGCTCCTTGCAGTGAGGACGGCCAGTGTAAAGGCCCCAAGGCATCATGAAGGAGAACCAAAGGGGGGAATCTGAGGGAGGTTGAGTCAGAGTTCACAGGGGGCCTCCTAAGTCATGGCAGGAAGTCCAGGCTTGACTCCAAGAAATCTAAAGGTGCAAGACACACGGAAGTATGAGTGGAGAGAGATGTGATCACTCCTGTGGTGGCCGGCTGGTGTGTAGGTTGTGGAACAGCCAGGCTGCAAACAGAAGGCTTCTGCCCTCCTCCTAGAAAGAGGTGGGGAGATGGGAGAGGAGGGCTGCTGGCTGCCACTGGGCATTGCCAGTCTGTTTCCTGAAACAAAGGACTATGAACTGGGTGACTTAAAACAACAGCCACTTCCCTCCCAGCTATGGAGGTTGGAGGACTGAAGGGAGGTGTGGAGAGGTCACACTCCCTGCAGGACTCTGGGAGAGCCTTGCTGCTTCTTCCGGGTTCCAATTTCCGGTTTCTGGTTTCCAGTTTTGACTTCCGGTTTCCTGTGACTCCCGGAAGTGCTCCGAGTTCCTTGTCGTGTCTACAGGACTTCAGTCTTATCCTCCATCATGATGGGGTTTCTCAGTGTGTCTTGCACTGTCCTGTCCTGTTGGGTCCCTCAGCCCTTAAGAGGCACAATTCTACAACTGCATAAACTTTGCCCCAGGGCTCCTCCAGGCCCCTGGAGCTTTGCTCTCCTGGGCGCAGCACCTGGCTGCTGGGGTGACCTCTAACCACAGCCCTGGTGCATGGCTGACTCTACTGGTGACTGCTCCACCCACAGGAGAAATCCAGGCTGTTAATCCTGATTTACAGGGTTCCTTCCTACCAGCCTCATTGCACTGCACTCAATGTTTATGTCCCCCTCCCCAAACTCCGTGTTGAAACGTACCCCCAAGGTGATGGCACAGGACGGTGGGGCCTTTGTGGGTGCCTCACGAGTGGGGTTTAGGCCTTGGGCAGCTGCCTTGTTCCTTCTCACATGTGAGCCAGATAGCAGTGCCTCCCTGACCCTGAATCTGCCTTGCTCTCCCACTTTCCAGCTTCCGGAACTGTGGGCAATATATTTTTGTTGCTGCTAAAACCACCCAGTGTATGGTATTTTGTTAGAGCAGCCCTAACAAACACTGGATCTCTCTTGGCCTGCTGTCTCAGATCTACATCTCTTCTCCTCCTCTCCCTACTCCCAGCAGCCAAAGCTTCTCTCTTCTCCTTCGATGCACCCCATCTTTTCCTCACCTTGACTCTCATTGCCTGGTCGCTCTGCTTTACAGCTCCCTCCCATCCTTTGCCCAGCCAACTCAATTTAAGCTTCAGCTCAAATCTCACCTCCACCAGGAAGCCTTCCATGATACCTCCAACATAAGTTGCCCTCTTCTGCCCTCCAGTCGGCTGAGCCTACTTTTCCCAGAATTCACCACATGGCACTATAACTGTTGTGTCCCTCTCTGCATATCTTATTTTGTGGAGCGGGGAGATGGTTTACAAAGTTCAACTCACCTCTGTGCCTGACACATTCACTCACTGTAAATGTTTTCTTTCTTTTGTGTTTTCTGAGGCAAGGTCTTTCTGTGTATCCCAGACTGGCCTTGAACTCACTAGATAGTCCAAACTGGCCTCAAACTCAAGCTGAACCTCCTGCCTCAGCCTCCCAAGTGCTGGGATTAGAGGTGTGTGCCACTGTGCCCAGATCATTGTAAATATTTGATAAATGAACGATTGAAGGTAGAAATAAATGCATAAGCAGACTGGGAGTCCCTGTCCCTTTGTGAAAATCCAAATCTATGTTGGTTCACAAGGCAGAATGGGGGACAGAAAACAGAAATGCACAGGACGATTAAACTGAGTACACTCACACGCATGTGCACAAACACACCCATACACACACTTCCTGTTCAGGGAAGCTTCCTGCTGATGGAGAAGCTGGTGGCCTGGTTGGGACTCTGGGTAGCCTTTCTGCCCCTTTCCGCCCTGTCCCCCGGGCCATGCTGCGGAGGGGCCTCGGCCCCATTTTATTGGTTATGACCAACTGTGGTTAATTCTCTTAATCTAGGCTGGCTTCCCTATAAAGTCCAGACCTCAGGGATTGGATTTCCCTGATCAAAGGGCGGCGTGTGTGCGGCGCTGCCCAGGAGGCCTTGGGAGGCCTTGTAAACACGGCAGGACCCACCCGTGTGCACACCGCCCAGGGCCCGGCCGGCCAACGGCCTGGCGATCCCGCGTGAAATAGAACCGCTGCTCGTGCGCTGTTTGGGGGATTTATAGCCAGGTATTAGTTGGCCCTGCTTAATGCACTGACCTTTGCCCGCCGCCCATTCAGGGGAGGACCCTGGCAGGGCCAGAAGCTAATTCTGAGGATTAAAGCAGAGGGAGCCCCCGGCATCGGGAAGTGTTAGGGACAGTTTAAGCGCTGGCCAAATGTCCCGGGCTCCCTCAGCTCAGGAGCCATGAGGGTTGGAGCTTTTCAAGCAGGCTGCACGCAGAGGGGAAATACCCCCAGGAAAGTACCTCTGGCTAGAGGCTGCCAGTTGCCCTGTGTATTTTGGGCCTATCTGAGCTTAATAACAGTGGCTTCTGGAGACGCACAAGGGACCAAGTCCAGGATTGTCCTCTCCAAGGTCCCAGATCCGTATGTTCTCACAAGTCCCTTATATACAGTGGCACGGGATTTGCATGACCCCAGCCTAGATGGCCTGGGATGCGCACCAAGGCTGGTAGACTGTGCCCTTCAGGAACTGATAACAAGAAGAGTCTGTCCATGTTCGGGGCACATGCGACACTTGTCATCCCATTCTGGATCTGCGGGAGGCTGCATCCACTCATGTGGAGGCTGGAGATGGATACGGAGAGGCCGGGCCTCTCTTCCTGCATCCTCCACTGGGCACCTCTCCTCCTCCTCACCGGAAACTCTTTGCTCTCTGCCCCTCGGGTCTCACCTTGGGTGTTGCCTCCGTTGAGCTGTGAGCAGACGCAGAAGAAACCCGAGTGCACATCGTGGGGTGCAGGAAGCCGCAGAGACAGAAGCAGCTCGGGACTGTGTAGCTCTGGCTGCACAGCCTGCAAGGGCGACACTGCCCAGGTAACAGAGAGATGGCCGGGAGCCCAGGGCTGCCGCGGGGACAGCGGAGGGGGAATGTGTAGAGCGCAGGGGTTTTGGGCAGAGCTGTCCCATCGCGGGGCCCAGTGTGGAGGTGATTCCTGAGGTGAGAACTGGGACTCTGGGGACCCCAGCACTCTCAGTTCCCTGCACAGCAGCTCAGACCATGAGCTGCGTGCGCCCCTGCCTCCCCTTCCGACTATCCAGTCCACTGGACTCAGGATGGGATGGAGTAATCGGGGAGACCTTACCCCTTGAGTCCCGAGGACTGAGACACCAGCCAGCTTGGTAGCCAGGCCGATGACCTGACCCTCAGAGCTGCACCTTCTTTATCTGTAGATGAGGCTGATAGCATTTTTATGAGCTGTATAATAAAAGGCTTTAAGAAAACAAGGAATTCTGCGTTCTTAATTCTAGGACAGCACCAGGGAATCATTCTTCAAAAAGTATCCAAGAACCAATGACAGACCAGGCACCGCTGGTGGCTGGGGATCTAGCAGTGGAGAGTGGGTGGTGGAAGGCATGGAGGGGAAATGTTCTAGGCAGAGGAAACCACAAGTGCAAAGGCCCTGGGGCGGGCTATGTTCAGCCTAGTCAGAGGACAGCAAAAGGTGTTTTGCTGAAACAGAGTGAATGATAGGGAAGCAGGGGAAGATCAGTCCATGGGGGCCTGGCCGTGTAGCTCTCTGAGGATTCTTCCCCTAGCAGCCCTAGGGCTGCAGGAAGGCTTTGCTCAGAGGTAAACTGCTCTGGGGCAGACTTGGTGGCTGAGTGGAGAGCTACAGAGACGGGGGGCAAGGGGGATCAGGTAGGGTATTATCCCAGTAATAACAGGTACCAAGTCACTAATAATGTTTTTAAGGGGAAAAAGATTGCATTAGTGGTGAACCAGTATTTTAAAACGTATTTGACTTTCAGCTTTTTTGATCTGAAGGAAACATGGTAGTTAAAATTGTTGCTGAAAGGACATGAACTGGGAACTGTGTGTTCCCTTTATTTTATTTGTTCTTTTTTTTTTTTTTTTTTTTGAGACTGCATCTCGCTGTGTAGTTCAGGCTGGCCTGGACTCACAATGGAGCCCCGGCTGGCCTTGAACTCATGGTGACCCTCCTGCCTCGGCCTCCTGAGTGCTGGATTGCAGGTGTGCACCACCACACCCGGCTTCCTTTATTTTAAAACGGAGTCTCCTTTGAGCCTTTAGCAAGTCCATGTTTAATAACTACATTTTTGTAGCCCCGCTGGTGTTGTGTGTGTTATGTAACGTGGTCTAGACTGATACACAAACCCTTTGTACAATATGGATAAAACGCTGATAATTTGTGTCTTTGAGATTTTTCTTTGTCAAATGAATGAGTTAATTTTACTAATATCATAAATGTGTTACAGGTGGTATTTGAGCATGTGTAACATCATATGTGACCTCTTACATAGCATATTAATTGTAGCATAAAACAACGCATTTGATCAATAGAAATTGCAAACAGAAACACATTGCTATGGCTTCACGGCTACTCAGGTGAACCAGAGGTAGGGCCTGTGCTCAGAGGCGCTGTGTGGATGTGGGGTTCTGACCAATTCGGTGTCTTACACAGCTGGCCTTGTGCTTTACAGCGGGGACCTGTGTGGCCTACTAGGAACCTGCGACACTGCAGGTCGTGAGCAGGGGACTCTGCCTGCACCACCACACCCAGGCCCTGATGACCGCTGAGCTCCAGCCCCTGTCAGATCTGCTGCAGCTTTGGATTCTCACGGGAGGCGAAGCCCACTGTGGGCTGTGCAGGCGAGGATCGAGGCTGTGTGGTGAGCTTTTGAATCATTTCACACCAGGAAAATATCCTCTTCCTCAAAACTGATCTCTGATGCCACAAAGGCTGGGGACCACTGCTTGACAATATTTAATCCCACTGGAGCTGAAGACAGAGTGGGAATGGAACTTTAAAAAATAAAAACAAACAAACAAACCCCTCTAGGTTGGGTGTGGTGGCACATGCTTGTAATTCCAGCATGCCTGTAATACCAGGAGGCTGAGGCAGGAGGGTTGCTGTGAGTTCAAGGCCAGCCTGGGTTACAAAGTGAGTTCAAGGTCAGCCTGGACTCCATAGTAAAACCCTATTTTAAGAAGACCAAAAAAAAAAAAAAAAAAAGCAAAAAACTTCTGTGTCCCCATGTCATCCCTTAAGACTTCAATGCCCCAAGTGCTGTCTGAAGACCAATGGCATTGGCATCTCCTGTGATATTAGAAACGCAGTCTCTGGTGCAGAGTGTGCATTTTAACAAGATCACTCTGTGCATGTGTGTGTGCATGTGCGTGCGTGTGTGCGTGCGTGTGTGTGTGTGTGTGTGTGTGTGTTTTCTTCCTCCTCCGCCCTGTGTCTACCCACTATTTGTATTTGTACTTGTTTATCTTTATTACTGTATTTGCTGCACTCACGGTCACCTTTGTTTTGGGTTTGGGCGTGTGTATGCAGCTCATCTGGGTAATTTTCCGTCCCTTCCCCGCAAACACGTGGCCTGAGGGAGTGGACCCTGTCACGCAGGCCAGTGGTTCTCAGCATGGGGCCTGGCTGTGCTGGAGACCCTGTAGCCTGCAGGGACCCCACCTGTTGATGTTTATATCCTGACTGTGATCCCCTCCCTTAGGCACAGGCAGGACCTGGGACTTGCTTCAGCCAATAGGATGTGACAGGGGTGGGGAGCTGGGGCACCCCCTCGGTACCCAGCCTGTGGCTTCTGTCTCCGTATCCAGCCTGTGGCTTCTAGCTCCCTGGCTGGTGTAGGTGATGCAAAACACCATGGAGGCCTCAGTCAGGATGGTCCCCAGCCACAGCTGAAGCCAGCTGGGAACTGGGGTCCTCCGTCCTGCCACCTGCAGGAACCTGAGTGCTGCCTGACCCCCGAGGAGCAGGGGACCTGTCTGCCCTGCAGAGCCTTTGGGTGAGAGCCAGCCCCGGGCGACATCTGAATGCCAGCTGGGGAAATGCTGGTGCAGAGGCCCCCGCTGAGCCGGCCTGGGTGCCTGCCCCATGGGGACTGATGCATGGGTGCTGCTCTGGGGCCCCGCATCATTGGTGCTCCCCTGTGAGGTCATGGAAGACAGCTGGAGTCCTGCAAGGACCTTAGACAGAGCAAACCTGGAGTGGATAGCTGGAACCAGAGCTCAGCTCTGGCCCATTTCATCTGGTTCTCCAGTGGCTGCTTGGTGGCTGTTTGAGGAGCGCTGTCCCCAGGTGATGCTCACACCTACAGAAAGAAAATGTAATGATGACAGGTGTCCTAGGTGCACTGATCCCTGACCCCAGCATCCAGTCCTCAAGGGTCGCTGTGGGGTGCAATCATTTCCCCAGTTTCCCTCCACTTGCCTCACTTTAGGGGAGGGGTTCCTAGTGCCCCTTCTGTCAGGAAGATAAAGACCTTTGAGGAGATGGCGCCAGTGGCAGGGAGGTCTGGGTCGCGGCCGTCTGTCTGTCTGTGGGAAAGGCCACTTTGTGCAGACCTGAGACCCAAGAGGCTGAGGATTCTGTCCACAGGGGCTTTGAAATCAGAGCTTCCTGTCATCTGAAAACATCTGAAACAAATCAGAGAGTGAAGGCCAGCCCGGGGCAATGACCAGGAGGGGATTTAGCAAGAATGGATGTCCTGGGGACCGATGAACACCTGTGGTGACACTCCCGGGACACCTCTCAGGGCATTTTGCAGGGGGAGCTGAGTGGGCTGGACTGAGCCTGGGGTGGGGGGTGAGCATCACCCATTCAGAATGTCAGGGACACGACCCCAGACACCCCACGTGGCCGCTCATCCCCTGGCGCACCCTGGGTCATGTTTTGCAAAGGCACGCAGTGAAGGGGCATGATGGAGATGAAGGATTTATGGCCGGGGAAACCCAGCTTCTCTGCCTGGCTGTCCCCTGACCCTGCCTGGGGCTGCCAAGACTGATCCGTGGAAGGATAACATTTCTCAGAAGATATGCAGGGTGCAGGGCGGAGGATGAGACCCATGCAATGTGAGGAGCCGGGGAAGGTTTACACAGCCATCGGGAAGGCCACGGACCAAAGAGGGTCTAACAGTCTAGCACGTAGGGTCTAACAGCCCAGAGTTCAAATCCCAGCTCTGTCACTTGGATGTGAATAGCTCAACAACCTCGGTGTTCTCATCTGCACAATGGGGGCAGTAAGAAGCAATACCACAGGACATGATGTGACGCTTAACTGTGCTTTGTGGTGTGCAAATGTGTGTGAACATCGGCATCACATCTGGAAACCACTTGGCAGATCTGGGTTCACTGGGTTTCCCTCCCCCTCCCCATGAAGCTGTGGTCCGTCGGATAATGTATTTGTTGTCATTTCGAAGCCTGCTTAGGAAAGATCTTTCCAGAATGGCCTGACGCCTTGTCTTGTGACTGTACTTGGCTCTGGATTTTATGAAGCGTTTTGAGCACGTCTGTTCATCACTCAGAACCAGTGGCTGGCTGTGCAGCCAGGTCTGAGGCCTGCTCTCCCTAAAGATAGAGACGGTCGTCGTGGTGTGAGTGAGGCCCGAATTAACCTCCCTCTTCAGGCCCCGGACGCTGTGTGGGGGTTTGGAAGACTGAGAGCGAGCGCAGCAGCCGTTCACGGAGCTCAGGGTTACCCACTTCCTGCCTTGCTTTTCTCTGTCTCGTTTTCCTCTCCTCTTCCTCCTTCTCTCCTTCTCCCTCCTCCTTTCTTCTTTTTCTTCCTCTTCCTCCTCCTCCTCCTCCTCCTCCTCCCCCTCCTCCTCCTCTTTCTAGTTCTGGAGATTGAACTCTGCTTCATGACATGGAGCTACATCTCCAACTTTTTAAGATATTTTTTTGCGACAGACGGTCGCCATGTTGGTAACTTGCCCAGGCTGGGCTCAGACTTGCAATCCTCCTGCCTCAGCTTCTCTGGGTGCTGGGATTAAGAGGTGCACCACCACACCCTCCGCATTTTTAATGTGCTTCTCATAACGCTCTTGGTGGGTGGGTGTCCAAGAATCCTCCTTTCTCATAAAACAAGGGCATTTAGGCTCAAAAAGAAAAAGGTAAAGTTGGGCAGATTTACAGATAAGAAAATCAGGGTGATAAAGGTGAAAATAAGGACCTACAAATAGTTATTCTTCAAAAAAAAAAAAAAATCCCAGTTGGATAGAGTAGTGCACCTTGTAATCCCAGCTACACAGGAAGCTGAGGCAGGAGGATGGATCACAAGTTTAAGGTCAATCTGGGCATCTTAGTGAGATCTTGTCTTAAAATTTAAATACAGATCAGAAGGGCTGGGGGTAAAGGGTCTCTGAGGTCATTCTCCAGCACTGCGAAGAAGAAAAACAGCAACGAAAACGCCACGAAGTTCCCGACTCCTGAGTGGTCCTGATCCTTTGCTGCTTGAAAAGTGAGTGTAGACACCAGTGTTCCCTGAGGTTCCTCCCAGAAGTGCCGGCTCCCAGGAAGCGGGGTGAGGCAGCCGGAGCTGTCTTGTCCAGGATGGTGCCCAGGAGGAGCTGGTCAGTGCAGAGGCCGTGCATTGGTCCAGAGTGGAGGAAGGGAGTGGGGAGGGCTCTGGATGGGGAGTCAGAAAAGTCTGGTCCTCCCTGGGCCTGGGGGAGCTCTCTCTGCTTTAGGGTTCATCTTTTCAGTGCCTCAGCTTCCTACTTAGGGAAATGGGAATGGGGGTGGGGTGGGGGTCTATTGATGATTAACCTTGCAAGTAGAGGAGAAAAGTGCTGCCCCCTTGTGAGGTGACTGCCTCGGTCCGTCCCCTCCTGGGCCTGGGAATGGTGTGTTCAAGTCCTGCACGCCCACCCCCCTTGTATCTGCAACCTCTCCTGAGCTTCCTGTTGCTCATGGAAACAAACAAATACCCGAAGCGCGGAGCTGACACATGCGAAGCCTTCGGTGCTGTTGGAGTAGCAGATAACCCTCCTGCACCTGAGCCCTCACCTGGGAAGCACCGCTGAGATGGCACTGCCAGCCTTGGGGAGACAGCGCTGCCGCGGGTCACACATACGGAGCCTGGCACCCACAGCGTTAGCTCCGTTACTAAAGTGGATCATTCCCCAAGACCGTGCAAGGCTCTCCGTGCAGGGCAGGGCTACATCCCTAGCTCTTTTAAAAAGTGTTTGCATTCTGAGAAAGGCTCTAAGTTGCTAAAATGACCAGGCTAAGGTCGAATTTGGGATTCTCCTAGCTCAGCCTCCTGCAGTGCTTGGATTCTGTGCATATACCACCATGTCTGGCTGTGAACCCATCTTTCTCATGGTGAGGAAGGGACACCGAGGGACACAGGCACTTCAGGAGACTTGTGCTCTCCTGTCACTATGTCCTAAGTTTCTAATCAGTCAAAGAAAGTGCACTGTCCCTGTCAGATTCCTAAATGAATAGCCCTTGTTTCATGCATCAGTGAAGGACCTGGCTGGGGCCGTATCCTTGGGGCAGACTTGGGGGTGCCGGGTGAGGCAGGTGCTGGCAGTATTCTGCTCCTGGGATCCTGAAAACCCCG